>ARYC01004016.1:0-47525 GCA_000711775.1 Oxytricha trifallax
AAGAAATTTGAAATGACTCTAAGAGATTATCTCTACCATAATAGATACCCAGATGACTTGAATAAGATACTCACGGAAATGACCAAGGGTGTGAAAGAGCTGCATGATCTAGGGTATGTTCATAGAGATTTGAAGCCAGAAAATGTAATGCTAAATCTCTGTCCTTTAGAAATAGTAGTCATTGATTTCAATAGAGCAATAAGGTAAGAAATAGTGACTTTAGCTAAAATGCTAGGCACACCTGGGTACTTCCCAATAAGAGAGAAGTGGACTAATAGCTCTGTTTAGTGGGATGTCTGGGCGGTAGCAGCAATTATTTTAGAGTGCGATATGGAAAGTATGTCGTACTTCGGAACAAAGCAAGAAAAGTAATCAATAAGCATGGCTGTTAAACATATAGAGCAAGAAGATGTATGCACTTAGATTAAGAAAATGGTTGAGATGATCATAGTAAGAGCTCCAGCATATCAAGATCATCATTAGAAGATATACTTGAAACATTAAAGAGAGCTAAGTTCAAGAGATACCACAAAGATAAGCAGATAAAATTTGTTTGAATTAAGCTCATTAAAACTCATTAAATATTCATTAAATTCACTTAAAACTTGCGTTTTCTCTACTAACCCCAATAAGACCCCAACTATACCCTACAAATCAAAGCACTTATAAACCTCACTAAGGGGTTTTGGGGTTTTGAGTGTAGAATATTTGAAATAGAGATAAATTGCAGCGAGCCATTATATTAATTATATAAGCTATAACAAGCTAATAATAAATATTAATGAGAGTGGTATACAAAGTTAAAGCTATTTAAGGAAAGTATGGAGTAAGAAGGGTACCAGTAATTATAATGATTAACTTGTTAGATATTATGGAGTTAACATGATTGCAGCTGGGTTTAGAGATGGAAGGATTTTGTATACTAGAGTATTAAGCGAGTATAATTAAAATGGGGAGACTGTTAAAAATAAATCAAAAAAGAGATCAAATAAAATTATGTTCATATCAATATACATGTGTAAAGATAAAACAGTCACTAATTTGAAATATGTTTGAGTAGATCCTTATTTAACTTTAATTAATTAATCAACTATCTAAAAATGGAATTTTTTTTTTCTTCAACTTTTCTGATTTATTTCTATTTTAGCGCAGTGATCAAGTTGATGCTGTAGCTGATCTCTAGGTTTTTCATAAATTTTTCATACATATCTTCAGGGTACTTCAGGATATCTTCCTTAAAAAATAAAAAGTGTGGAGAGTGTGGAGTTTAGCATCACCAATAACAGTGGAAATAGCATCAATATCACCAATATTCTCAAAATTAAGCATTATTAGGAGTCTGATTGAAATTCTAGAGAATTTCATAATTTTACATCACTGATTTTTTCATCGTTTTCAACAGCATTTTCTTCATGATCATCTTCAATATTAGATCTCACATCTATGAATTTAAGAAAAACAAGATGTTTTAGAAAAAATCCCAGACTCCTAATAATGCTTAATTTTGAGAATATTGGTGATATTGATGCTATTTCCACTGTTATTGGTGATGCTAAACTCCACACTCTCCACACTTTTTATTTTTTAAGGAAGATATCCTGAAGTACCCTGAAGATATGTATGAAAAATTTATGAAAAACCTAGAGATCAGCTACAGCATCAACTTGATCACTGCGCTAAAATAGAAATAAATCAGAAAAGTTGAAGAAAAAAAAAATTCCATTTTTAGATAGTTGATTAATAAATTAAAGTTAAATAAGGATCTACTCAAACATATTTCAAATTAGCGACTGTTTTATCTTAACACATGTATATTGATATGAACATAATTTTATTTGATCTCTTTTTTGATTTATTTTTAACAGTCTCCCCATTTTAATTATATTCGCTTAATATTGGAAAGAACAATACAACAGCATTTCTATACTTTTTACTCTAAATCATTGATTACCTAGACTAAAACTCTGATGAATGGCGTATTATGAAAAATAAGAGAAAAAGTTTAAGTTAAAATAAAAATCATATATGTGAATATGAATACTTATTGTGATAAGCAAACTTAAAATCTAAAAACAGTTGCTGTGTTAAAACACACTACATATAATTTGTTGTTTAATCTTAATCATTCTTCTTCAGCGCGTTACTTTTGAAATATCTGTCAGCTGGCACTCTTAGTCTTACCAGGTAGGTCCGCTAAAATATAAAACATTTAGATATTTTTTTAACTTACATTAATAGTGAATGACTCGGCATCTTCTGCTAGGATATTTTTACATTTTTATTAATTCTAATTAATTTAATTTTAATTTATTGATTTCCATTTAATAATTGTAAATTTTTACTGTTATCTTACTTGATAATGCCACCTACCACAAGAGTGTCGTGACATTGCAGAAGTTAAGACTCTACTCAGTAACAGTGTTATATTTGGATCCCTACTGAATCACTATGCCTCCTATCGAGATACATTTTGCGGTTATTAAGAAAGATTAGAATCATATTTCTAAATCTTAAGACAAGGAAGAATTTATGAAGGCCTTAATATAAGAAATCTAAAGCAGAGACTTTTCTTGAATGAAGAATTACTATTTCAGCTACCTTATATATGCTAAGGGAGCAATATTGCAATAGAAAATTTGAAACCCTGCTCATTAAAAAGAGAAGACTTATTTAAAGTATAAAATATAAATTATTTAGAGTTTGAACATTTATAAGACTTAAAAGCACGAGAAGTTTTAAAGATGCTAATATATTCAATTTAAATTTATGAATGACTTCAATAAATTTGAAACTATAAAATAACATTGTTTATGTTTAAATAAATTATTAAATAATATTTTGTTTAGAAGTTAAAACTTATTTATTTAATTAATTTTTAGTATAATTATTTACTTAATTTTCATTTCCTTATCTCATTTGAATTAATTGCCAACATGGACTGTATTAGGTTTGTTTGGTCTGATCTTGAAAATATTTCTAGTTTAATGACCCCCTGAAAGATTTTGATCTATGACATCTGAGAATTCTTATGGCATTTTTGAATGAGAAGTTTTTTCTGCCCAAATTTTTTCAGTAATTTAATCCAACTTTGCCTAATTGAAGTCGCCTTTGACACCAATGAGGCAATACTCAATTGAGTATTATGGATTAACCCTGTTAATTAAGTTTTATTTTGGAGTTAAACCTCTTCATGTCAATGCTCGTTTAAGATTCCAACTTTAAATCAAAATTTCTAAATTGACCATGAAAAATTAACATAGTACAATTGCATTAGACCAATTCATCTTAAGATGATTCGTCATCCATTATATTTTATTCGAAATTTATTATCAGATTATTTAGAATTTTGTATATTCTCTTCTTCATAGCCCTGTCTAATTTTAATTAAGTTTATCTTATATTTAACAGTTGGTGTAAAAATCATTCTATAGTAAAATTAATTTCTATTCTAAGTTAAATTAAAACTTTAACAAACTCTAACAAAGTCTAACAAACTCTTACATTTTAAATTATAAAAAATAATGTTAAATAACAATCAGTAATAAAAAACATTTTAAAGTATTACTAAATTAAACTCTAACAAACTCTTACAATATCAAACATTTTGTTAAAAAATTCATCTTAAATTTATCTTATGTTCATTTTCTATATAAATTTACTAATGAACTGATAAAACTTTATTTTAAAAATACCTAAGACATTTATAGGGAAAACAAACCTTTCATAATTGCTTGCTAAATAAGTCTATATATTAATCTGTTTATTTATCTAGTAAGATCTTGACATCTATCAAAATTCATTTTAACGGGATTTTATCACCAGTGAGTGGTGATTTTTTCCCGTTTAATGAAAATACAAGTCTTAATCAAAGTTAGTCAATCAACAATATAAGACATTTTTAGAGATGAAATAGTCTATTTTAAATTATGAAAATAAATTTACGAAGTTATTTTAGAGCTGTACTAATCTGTAAATTCATTGTCACTATAATCATTCAAAATATAGAGCAAATAGATAAAAATGATTAATTAAAAGTTTCTGACTGAAATAATAAATTTATAAATTTTACTTCATCATACTGAAGTGATTTCATTTATATCTAGAATTAATCTTTTATAAAGTATTTAAATTTGATTCAAATTAATTAGTTTTAAAGTTAATTTTTTAATTATCATTAGTTATTTGATGTATATAAAGGAATTAAATTCTAAATTAAGATTATTTATGACTTTATTATTTAATTAATAAAATAAGTCTATTAAGTTATAAACTATCAATTAAAGAAATTAATAAGTAAATAATTCAAAATTATATGTTTAAGTTAATTTCAAAGTGTTATTTTCAAACAAGTTGAAAATTTATTTTTCTTCATAAGTTATTCAAAAATTAAATGATTTTTAAATTCGTAATGAGGTTATGTATAATAGAATATGAATAAATCTAATCTAAGAAAAAATTATTTCTCTAAAAAATGTATGAATTTCTCTGCATGTTAGAAATTTTACATATACTTAATTTGTCTAATGTTAGAAATACTAAAGATAATTTTTGAAATTATATAGGTCTAAAATTTTAAGTTTTTGATTAGTTATCAACTCAAAAACAACTATTTATATAAATTTATCCTTGATAGGGTAGTTAATTTTCTTGAACAAAAGTATATATTGAAAAAGTAAAAATATGTTAGTGTAAAAATAATATTTATTAGAGTTTGTTAGAGTTTTTGAGAAATTAATTTATGTAGACTTATTGAAATTAAAATTATGGTTTAAACTATGTGAAATATCTTTCCTCTAATTTTGAAAGAATATATATCTTGGCTTTATCAATATTACAATAAGAAGCATGGGAATTATCATTCCAAATTATTTAATTCTCTAAAAATTTATTTTTTAAAAATATTTAGAAAAGCATTGCTAATATTTAACAGATTTCCAATATATTGTAATTATTAATATCTTTAATTCATTGTTAGAATTGATGAACTTATACATCTATTAAGCATAATATATTTTGAAGTTTTAATTAATTATTTAAATGCTCGATTTTTAACCCATTTTAACTCTATAGGGCTTTGGGGTTTAGTTTGACCATACTAAAGTTTTTTAAACTTAATAGCCATTCTCTTTTTGGTAATTGGCTCCTTATTTCTAAGTATTGTTAAGTGTCCAATAGAATATTATTCCGTCTTGTTACACTAAAGTTAGAAGTATTTGTTTCAGTCTGTGATGTGGAAGATATAAGTAAGGCATCGATTTCTGACCTTTCCATGAGTCGTCTTAAACAACTAAAGAGAATAGTGCTCCTGTTAATCTTAACATTTTTCAATATAATTTTAAATTTTGCCAAAAGTCATCGTTCCTAACATCTACGCATTAGCTTGATTGATCTTCCTTCAGCTAAATTCTCTTTGAAATAGTCATCCCACTTTTTGCAAATGTGTCCACCTTTAATTAACCTCATAAATGTATTTTGGAACTTTTATCTCTTTATGTTGGGGTCTTTTTCATACTTTATTACCTTTATCAATTAGTAATTACATGTTTTTAATTAATTAGAAACTCACTTTCTTGAATATTAGTCATGTCAACAAGATCACATTTACGCATGCAATTACTTTTTTTGAGTAGATTTCTAGGCATCCTGTACTTTTAAGTTTCTGTAGGAGTTCTTCAGCACTTTAAATTCTATAGAAGTGCCTGCATTAATTCTTATCTCTCCAATGATTTGATCTTGTCTTGAAGTTTATGAAAAATTTTGGGCAATAATAACTCTAGAAGTTTTTAATTTAAGCTGATCCTTGATCATATAGTTTAATGAGTTCTTAAAAAGTTTCTGTTACTTTTTTATGTGATCCTAATTCATTGAAAGGTTCTAAATTAAAGTATTATTGTATTATGTGAACTGTTCTTTAAGGAAGCCAAAGTTTTTGAATAATAGAACATAGAAAATTTGTTTTAGTGATAAGATTAGAAACAGTGTAATACTCTTCATTTCAAGAGATTAAATTACTTGAAAGTTTAGAATCATATTTTTTCACCAGTTCATGATGATTGTTTGCTCCAAGCTGAAAATTATAATTTCCCCAAATTAATTTATCAACCTCAAATACAAAATACCATGATTAAGTGTTTAATATTATTAAAAATTACTTATTAATTAATATGACAATAGCAAGAATTATTTAATATTATTTTAATATTTTAAATATTTTGCCTTTGTAAATTAATTAGCATATCATGTCATGACAGTGTTATAGGTATTTATTATAATTTTTAATATACAAAACAATTATTTTCATTTTAATATTTCTTCTTATAGTACAAAATTCTCTTAGGGGCAGTTATCTCTTAATTTAAAAAATGGTTATTCTATGGACAACCAAGTTAAGCTATATCATATAGGTAAGTAAAAACTTATCAAGAACAACAACAATAAATATTCATTATTGATAAATCTTTAATCAAATACTGAGTATTGCTGTATAATTTATATCAGCTTCAAACAGAGATTATTGATCGAACAAAAGAATATAGAAAAAATGAGTGAAAACTTAGGATGATAAACTTTTTTGAGTAAAAACTTAGTAAGGACAAATTAGAATGAAAGTGTAAGTAAATATCTCAAATATAAAATGTTTAAATGCACATAGTGTCAAATAATTATAAATAATATCAGTTTCTTAAATCACAGTCATGAACCCTATGATGAAGTTTAGGTTCATAGGTTTAGTTCGATTAATTATGTTATAAGAATAAGTATTTATTATTCCTGAAAATGGAAACCTTTATAATAAAATTATTTAAAATTATAAATTCCAATAATATATTCTGGTAAGCATGTATAGGTTTAGCTCAAGCCTGAATTTAATAAACTATCATAATATAAAATCATGATTCAAACATTAGATCAGAATAATTATAAGAATTCTTTTAAAGCATTTATAGGTTAATTATAAAATTATAGATCGATGGAAAGCCAAGGACGTCCATAGCCATGACGTTAGAGAGTTCTAAAATTAATTTAGATAAAAAAATGACTGGATTAATTTTTTGAGATACAACAGTAAGATTCTTATTTAATGTGTGTAGAAGGGTACTTTTTGCCCAACAATGACCAAATCACCATGAGGTTCATCAAAGACTTCTTATCAGGTGAAAAAATGCTCTTAAGATCAGGGGAAGTTATGTAGCTGAACGTTCCTTACTATGAAGAACTTTCTATTTAGAATATATTATAGCATGTTCAACAACACCAATTTATAATATAATATATTAACAACTACCCTAACTATCATCTCCTCCCTTACACAAAATATTTCTATGGTATGTTAGGCACTATCCATACTTAGTATCTATAGATGATTATAAAGCATGCAAACAGATCCAGAAACTTAAGTGATATTCTTGAGGAAGAGAAAGAAAAAATTATAATAAAGGATGAAGTTTATCGATAGCTAGAAAATGAGCCTTTTTTCAAGTTAGTTTATTATATTAATTAATTAATTATTTATTTAGAGTCAAAGGGAAAGCCCAAGTTATGCTTAAGTTGAAATCAAAGCCTCGCTCTCATAAATAAAAATGATAGCACGATGAAATCTCTGCTTCGATTAATGATTATATAACCAAAAGTGAGGGTAAGAGAGCACTCGTTGTGCAACTTTGGGACGTCACCATGATTCAGGAGTCTTATCATGAAAAGGCAACAGAAAAAATTCCATGGAATGAACAATTCTCAAAAAGTGATATTTTGTGTTTTATTAGAAATTTAAGAGTTTATATAATTTTTTATTTTTTCTAAATGCCTTAAAATAACTCTTTTGATAGCTAATCCTACTATACTCTCTATTTCCCATTTAATGATTTAAATGTGAGCATGCTCGCTCAACTTGAAGTTACTTTCTATCACTTCTTGTCTATATTAGTCCTTAACTTGAGAAAACACCTCTTCTATAAAATGATACTCTGGCGAGTTTATCTTTTCTTGTACCGTCTTGTTATGGTGAATTCTTAAATTATCCCAGAAAACAACTATTCTTGTTCTCTTAGTTCTTTATGTGCAGATATTCAATCATAGCTGAGACATCTGCTGAGTTGATAGATTTCAGTATTTTGAAGTATCCCTCCTACCCGAAATCCATGATTATTCCGAATATAGCAGCGAAAGTTTTAAGTTTTAAAAACTATTTTTTTGAGCTTTTAATTTTAGTGAGGCCTAGACCATGAGTAATGCTCAATCTGGTATGGCTTAAATATGATCTCATCAATGTAAATAATTTATTTGCAAAGGGTCACCAATTCCAAAAGTGATGCAAATCTTTCAAATCTCTACACTTAAATGGATTGAAGTTTTACCATGATCAGGGTTGAGATGCTTTTCATCACATTGTACTTTATCTTAATTATCTTGTAGATATATTGAAGTTTTGAGGGGGTTAACTCAAATTGTGGGAACTTTTTATGAAATAGCATAGATCGAGTATGAAGAGTAGTGCTTTATATTTCTTTAGTTTTTGCTATCTTATAATGAAGTTTATGTGATGGTCCTATAATTTTCCTTGTATGGCATAGTTTTTGTGTTTTCCTTAATTTTTGCAAACTTTTCAGACAAACTTGATTGAAACCTTTAATATCTTTGCAATATTTTTTATTGTATTCATAAGCTTTTGATCTGCTTAAGGATGAGTGGTTCCATAGTGCAACCAGACGTTATCCTTATATTAGAGTGAAGTTATGGTTTCATTAGAAAGTATATTTAATTAATAGAGTAATTAAATTATTATATATCACATACTATAAGTCATGATTGCTTCTAATAAAACATAGTTTGCACTTATTTTTCATTAGATACTAAGAATCTTATTAAACCATTAAGTGATATGAATCATTCGACTAAATTTTACAAAAGATAAATCCACTTTTTAGAAATCTATAAATCACCCAAAGACCAATCCTTAAACCTTTTTTGATGATTCTCACATACAACTCTGATTCTTATAGATTATAATTTTCACTTATTTGGCCTCTATAAAAGTATTTAAAAATTTGAGTGAAAGAAAATTTTATCGTTTTTATTGATAATAAAATTTTTATTTACAATAATTACTTAAATTCTTCAAACATATTCAAGAATATTTCTACAACAATCACCGTAACCTATAGACTAGTAACTAGAATTTCTTTTTTGTCCTTTTAAATTATCAATCGAAATACTACAGCTTCTAGAGTAATCTCCTCAAACAAACTGTTAGAATGCTATGAGGAAGTATCCTCTATCCATTATATATACTTTACATTTTTTAGTCTGATAGAGTTTTTTATGCTGAATAATAGAATCCTATTAACATAGTATACGCTAACAATAATATTAAAGCTATGGACTCACTAAAGTACCTGTTTATATATAAAAAGTATTATAAATTTGACATAAAGTTTAAATTCTCCTACTAATTATAATAAAATTAATAATTTATTAAAAATCATTCCTTATATTAACAATTTACTATACTTATGAACAATATAATTTCAGCTTAAGAAAGAGTACCGTGTATACAATTAAATTAATTTACTATAATTATGAGGATTATAGTTGATTTGATTTATTTGTAGAAAATTTAAATAAAAGGGAAATTGAATTTACGATTTTTAATTTACTTTATTAATAAATAAAATTTCCTTCTATATTTTCAAAATGGAATTATTATTGTTATTGTTATTACTGCTAAAGATAACCAGCTAATCTCTATGACTGTGTCCTTGTACCAGAAGACTTAGAGATGAAAACTAATTTCTAAAAAATATCTCTTAAAAAAGAGGTCATGCTTTGGTGGTTGGCACGCTGACAGATCCAGGCAAGGGACATTCCCCCCTTGGACCACCTTGATGAGGCTGCAACTAGGCTGAGTCAGGGTCCGAAGAGGCAAGTCAGGACGTGGGACGAAATGACATGGGACAAGACCCCCATGAGCATCCTATGAGAGGCAAATAGGTCCAAATGGCCAAAGTCGATCCCCCAACAGAAGAAATAAGACAGATAATTACTATTTATATAAGAAAAACTATCGTCACCTTAAGTACAAAGTACAACTAACTAATATTTTTATTTTTATACGCTCATTAATAAAAATAATAATAGTAGTAATAACTAGAACAATAATAATTATATATTTAATACTAGAGATCTTTATCTTTAGTTTTCATATTCACCTTACTTAAAGTTATTCATCATCATCATATATTGTCAAAATCTTGAATATTTGCTAAATTATTATTTTTTTTAAAGATTTGTATGGGATTTCTAAATTTTTGTCAAATAAAAAATTGTTGAAATAAGTGAAATTGATGTTGAAATACATGAAATAATAAAATATTAAACTTTACAATGCGTTAGTTTAAATTCTGCATAATGAAAAAGTATTCATTGCAGGAAATCTGGCCCTCTCCATTAGCACGATTTGCTTAATAATGTCATTGACAGCTTCCTTTGAGATAGCCTTTTTAAAGCCAGGAATTTCTTTGATTTTCTCCTCAGAGATTAAACCACTGTCATCCTTGTCTAACATTCTGAAGGCCTGTTGTAGTATCTCGTTTGTGCAGAGAATCATCTTATTCATAGAGATAACTGCAAATTAGTGTAGTCATTGAATCCACTGCTTTAATATCCACAACTTAATCAACTTTTCGATATCAGTCTTATTCATATACTTTTCGAACCCCATATTGGAGCCCTCCAAGACTACATCAAGTGAAAATATACCATATCCATTCTTTACCTGGTTGTTGAAACATGGGCTCTTATATTTTATTTGCCATCAAGAATATCTTTGACTTTGAATCCCCAGTGTGTAGTCTAGGTCATTCTTGGTGGCCAGTCTAGGCATTAGCCTTTCGGCATATCTGACTTCCAATATTGAAGTCGAAGTTAGGGGCGAATCTTCCAATGGGGGGCTGCCAGTGGCACCATTCGACGCAGCGGGAACTATCTCACGACGGTGGAAATTCCGACTCAGACATCTCCTCGTGGAGCCGAGATAATCAAGCATCACTGTCTCCCAAAAGGCAATTGGAATTTCCCAAAGTGATGATTTGCACATTTTGTAACGATGATATCGGATATGGAGAGAAAAGCATTACTGTCAACCCATCAGATCTCTATAGCTTCCTGCCCTTTTCCGCTCTAGATTGAGCGCTATTCTCTATGTTGTAGTGTAAGATGCCTTGCAGATTCTTCTTCTTCTATCTATAGGAATTAAATGATGACTCAAAGCAGTTGGCAATAGGGAGGCAGGAGATTCTGAAGCAATTCACTGTGCGCGTAGCGCTCGTTGGCATCTCCACCGATGGAGTTCCCATCCACTCTGGTACTTTAGAGCTTAATACGAATTCCTAGCACCAAAGGGAGCAGGCTCACGGGACAAGAGAGCTGAAGCTGATTAATGTTTAGCAAGCAGTGAATAAAAGACCATCTATCATTATTGCTCTTTCAGGCCCTGCCCTTATACCGACAATCTCAGCGCAAATAGAGTTGCTGCATCATGCTTCTACCACACAATGCATGAAGAGGGTCTTGAAATACGCCAAAACTAATCTTCCAAAAGTCCATAGAGCACAAGTATTGTGGGTATTGCTAGAGATGGTCACATAATCTTTGGCTCATACCAGACCACTGGTTTTCTATGGCATCCTTGCGATATTGATGCTTGCAATTATATTATAGTAAATGGCAAATGCATCTATGCCTCAACCTTTTTTCCTCAATTCTTGCTGCCCGTTAAAGCCCCAGTAGAAGTGTCTTGATGGCTGGCAGCTACACCAGAGATGCTTAGACATCCCAAAGCAGTTCATGTCACTAGGGTTAGGTAGCCTGATATAAAGCAGTCGCCCTTAATGGTATTGATGCTTAATGATCTGATTCAATATCGCTTATTAATATGACGGGGTTAATTAGTTTCTGTTTAATTAAATGTATCTATTTTAACTGTTAATTGATTTGGTTAGTTGTAAACTTAATAAAATTATAATAAAAATTTATCAACAATTTGTTATTTATTGAATTATTAAAGATTGAATGCTACCTTTTGTCACCTTTGTGTCACTTTTTTCAATTCATTAAATGGTGTTTATATTAAAATGTTTATTAATAAAATGGACTTTGGTGAGGCCATAATTCTAATACTATTTCTCTTTTAAATGATGTTCATTATCTACTATTACTCAGCATCAAAAACTCTTTCAGACTAAAAAATGAAAAATATACATCATGGTGGAGATGATTCTTCCTTATAGCATATTATATTTTAGCAAGTTGATAAGAAATGCTTTCAAAATTGCGAAGCAATTAGTGTTAGACTACCTCAACGCTTTAGATATATTTGAGAATGAAAAGATCCTTATTGAATGGAAACTCAGTGTTGGTGATAGAAAATTGCATTAATACCTATAAAAATTAAAATTCTAAAGCTCAAATTATCACAGATTGCTATTATTCTAGTTTGATAATTAAATATCATTTGCACTTTAATTATTGCATTTACTCTTTTTCGCTATAATTTTTATACTTTTACTAAGAATCTTATTAAACCATTAAGGGCATGAATCAATCGACAAAATTGGGAAAAAAATTAAATCCACTATTTGAAATCTTTAAATCACCCAAGTCAATCCTAAATCCTTTTCTCTTGACTCCCACATACGACACTACTTCTTATATATCATAATTATCGTTTATTTGGCTTAGATTAAATATTTAAATTATTAGTATGAGGTTTTTTAAAAATAAATGTTACAAGTTATTATGATTATTCTGTCTTCCAATTTAATTTTCTTTTTGTATTTAATAAGAAAACTTAATAGAATCAGATTATTTTTTAGATATTATTAATTTATTAAAATTCAACTATGTTAACATATTACTTTAAATTCGTTTTTTATTAAATTCATATAATCTTTAATTTTTCTTTTTTGTTTTCTTTGTCTGTTTATCCTATATTAAGTACAAATAGTGTGAAAGTAATTGACTTTAAATTAATAGCTCAATTTTATAGACGAAATTTCTTAAACCGTTTCATTAGAAATATCCGGATTAATAAGAATTCTTTAATGATAAACAATATGATAAACATTTCTTTGATAGAGTCAATGTTGATTAAAGAAAAATTAATACATAATAAATTTATTATATTGGATTCTAGAATACTTATTAATAAACATTATAATAACTATTAATTAACACTCAAAATAAAAATTGACGCAAATTTGATTGTTATTATTGCTCAAAGAAACCTATTTTTTCAATGTCAATTAGGAATAAAATAAATATTAATTTATTCCTCATTATCAATCACTTTATCTTAAAAAGATTTTGTTGGGGTTATACTTACATTCTTATAAAACTCTGAACAAATATCAATTATTAGATTTTTATTTATAATAAATAAATCCACTTTATTATATACAATTAGCTTTATTTCATTAAATTTTGTTATTACTTTACATTCTTTTGTTCATAATTTTTCATTTATTAACTAAATTATTAATTTATTCATTTAAATTAAAATATTTTTGTTGTATTAAAATTATTTCTCCATTTTCTTGATTTATTTTCTCTCACTGCTTACATTATTGCATGATATAATTTTTAATATAAATACACAAATTTCAACTTTATTTCTTCAATTTTTTTATTTGGTTTATATTTTGATAATCAATATAATTATTTTTATATTATATAAATGTAAAATTCTTTTGCTATTGACAATATATTTTAGATTATTCTATTTAAATATTATTTATTATTTTTGACAAATTCATAGATATTTTTACATAATAATTTTTATAATGTTTTATTTACCATATTAAATTAATAATTTCCGAAATCTCAACTTAACTTGTTTATAATATTATTAAATTTTGTTTAAAGTTTATTCTTATTCAATCACATAATCTTTGTTTTATAAAATTGTATATTTTATTACAATTGTTTCTTCTTGTTAAAATAATTAATTTACCCAAAATATGTTTATTTTAAGAATTTATTTATATATTTCCCTAATTATTTTGTCTTAGCATATGATGGTTAATTTTATTGGTAATTTGTGATATGACGGTAGTGAATTATTTTATATATTTTTTTTAAAATATGAGTAGCACATTATTGATTTAATTAATAATATATGTTTGGAAAATGTCTGAGCAGATGGTGCCAATTACTCAAACAACTGTAAGTTACACAAAGCATTTCTAAATATAGTTATAATTCAGCAATAGGTTAATTAATATTCTTAAAAAGTACAGACAGATAACTCAAAAAACGAGAAGACTGAAAGAAGAAAAAAAGGATTGCAAATATGGAGTTTAATTTATTGATGGTAACACTTGACTAATTTTTAAAAACTAATACCTATATATTCAATTAGTTTTCATTTTGATTAAAGTTTTTCTCTTATTTTTCAAAAATAGAATAATCTTTTGATAAAATGTAATTACTTTTACAAGGCATCTTCTTGGTGATTTTAATATTGCAATATATTTAAGCAAATGTAGAGCTTTCTAAGTTACATTCAATAGAGGGAATTATGAAAAATGATTACTAATTCCAATCTGTTAATTATGAGTCTTTAGTTCTTTCACTTTGAAATCTTCTATTCTCATACTTGGTATGGGAGAAAATATCTTATAATTGTTTAATTTCGCCTCTTTTTTCACTTTTGAATACCTTGAACAATTAATATCCTATTTAGACTTTTATACTTATTTATAATTAACTTAACATGAATATATAACCCATTAACCCTTTTGTGACATAAAATTTCGACATTAGTGCCGCCCGAGGGCTTTTAGAACACATAAATTTAAAACTGGGTTTTATGGGTTTAGCAATAATTCATAAATTAATAATCGACTTAGAGAGTCTTAATATGAAAATAAAAAGAGTTAATTATCCTTTACTTGATATTGATTTACCGAAATTTTCAAATTTATAATCATGTTTAATCCATAATTTTCTCTATAATTTTATTAATTTTTGATAGTTTCATTCAAATTTTAGAGATATTTACTAAAGCATAGTTAAGACTAACACTTTATTATACCTAAAAGACCTATTATTTTTAAACAAATGCAAGTTTATGAGGGTTATATTACTAAAATAAAAAAGTCTTATAGAGTTTAAGTAATAAATCTATTATAGGTATAAGATGTTGCCAATTTTTTGTTAAGATAGGACATTATGATTATTTATTCAATAAAAAGTTCAATTCTTAACCATTTTCATTATAATTTTTTACTTTTAAAAACCTTTTTTAAAAAGATATTAGTTTTATATAGTTCTGCTATAACCAGTCAATAAAGCTTGAAAATTATATTTTTGTTGAATAAAAGGAAATGGATGAACTATTTATCTGAAATTATTCTTCAATTTTTATTGAAATTAAATTGATTTGTTATATATAATATATAATGCAGAGTTTAAACACTCTTCATTATTATCAATTCTAATAAAAGAATTCATTCTCTAATTAAATTATTGAATTTATTGGTGAAAATAATTTAAAATAATTTTAAATTTTTTAAAACTTTTTAATATAAAGTTAATGGATGTTATTGTAAAGTGAATAGTTGAAAATCTTCATTTAATACGAAATATTAACTATTAATTACCTTATATATAAAATAAAATAAGCAAAATTTATGCTTATAATAAAAAATTCTAAATTTATTGAAATATAATAAATCTCAAATACCATATTATAAATCTCCCTTTAATGAGTTTTGCCTAAAATAAATGAAAAATCAATCAAAACAGAAAAAGAATTTTGTTTTAATTTTAAAATAAAATTTTGAGGATTTTATTTATTATAATTTCTAGCTATAAAAGGATAAAAAAATTACGTAACTCTTATTTATTAACTTACAAATAAATATGATATTATAAATTTAATTGAATAGTTTGCTAAAGAATATAAAATTTTAAGTGTTATTTAATAATTATAAAATAAATTTTAAGATTTTGTAATAGTTTGTTAGAGTTTGTTATATTTTGTTAGAGTTTTTATAATACAATAGTAAATTAATTAATTTAATGAGATATAGTTTACATCTTGAATTTATTGACTTATTTATACATTATCCTAAAATAAAACTCTTGGGGTTATGGGGTTTATTATACCCAAAAATTTGTTCGAGAAGCTCTTCTTTACAACATTTTACCTCCCCTATTTGCCTAAATTGCAATAAATTGTTTTATTATCACAGGCTTTTAACTTTTATAAGGATCCTTTAGTAATATAATGAATGAAATGGAATTAGATCCTCAATCAATATTTAACTTCCTATTTAAATAATAAACTTATGCTTTACTTTTTTATCTTAGCTTTATATGATATTAATTAGTACAATTTTAATAAAACCCAAAGGGTAATTTTTAAAGGAATCACGTTAATAATAAATTAAATAAATGAAGTATATTATCGATAAATTAATTTAAAGATATAAATTAAGCCAGGAAATTTTATTAAAATTTATGTACAATCAAATGGTAGATAAAATCAATTCATCAGATCAATGAATGCAGTTGAAACTCCATTAGGAGAAATGCAAAAGTAGATGATTATAGAAAAATAAATTGTTAGATTACAAAATTAATTGCCAATTAATTATGAAAAATAAGAGGAAAACTTTAATATAAAATGAAAATTTATTAGAATTATAAGTATTAGTATTACTAAGAACAGAAATAATATCATAGAACAGCATTATCTTCTGAATTGTTATTTTCCTGCAATATTCTATTTAACTTACAAGTGCTTGAATATGCATAGCTAAACTCTTGTTTATCGAATTTATCGTATGTTGCTTACACCACTCTGGAGGATACCTATTGCTGAAGTATACATTTTTTAGATATGTTTTTTGTAGCTTACATATTTTATTGAGTAACCAGTCGCTCCATCTCCAACATGTTTAGTTTTCCATATTTAAATTATAAATTTCAATTTTAATTAAAGTTTTCCACTTATTTTTCATAAATCTCTCGATTTATGGCTCACTCATATAACTGCGATTATTCATGATATCTGGAAAGCATTAGAAGCTATAGTAGAACTTTCTACAGTTTGACTCATGGATGGATGTTCGAAGTTGTAAGTATAGCAATGCAGAGGGGCCGTACTCTTAGGTAAGGGTCTTCAAGTCTTGCTCATCCACCAAATGCTGCAGGAGCATCAATTTTAATGTAAGAGTGACGCTCACGAACCAGTGCCCAGCCTTATATCCTTCTTTCTGGGGTCATTCTCCAATTTGTACTTGGCCGCAATCTTGTAGTGAATTAAGTCATTGCTCTGTAGGCTGGACCTTTACCAATTCCTTAGTTTCCTTTCATTTGTTAGGAGAAATAAGCACTGTCATTGTTTGTCGATTCCATTTCTAAGTATAATTATTAAAATTCAAATACTAATTTAAATTAATTGAATTTAATTAAGTTAGTTTTTAATTTAATGCTTAAATTTAATTGTATTTATTAAATAATTAAATATTTAAAACTAACTTTAAATTCGAGACTTTTTTGCAATCGATTATTGGACTCAATTTTAAATTGAGCACATAAAATTAGGCTCAATCAAAAGCTTTTTTAAAACTAGAAGGACACTTAATGTCCGCGATAGTGGATCTTTTTTCCAGTGAAAGATAAACTCGATTTACATTTTTTAATATATTTTCAAATTAATTAATTAATATTAAATTAGAATTTGTTTTGATTTGTAAAGGACTTACTATCTTCAAACCTCCTACAGACCCAGGTGCTTGAGGGTGTTCACCAGGGAGCACGCTAAGGCGCTGGTGAGCCACCGCATGTCGAGAAGCGAGAGCTGGTATGCCTAGGCCTGTGCGCAACGCCACATCTGCTCTGATTTCTTAATTCTGGATAAATATCGCTGCAAATTTAGTGAGAGATACTAAAATATCCAAGGTCTATGAGCAGTATTATTACAGTATTCAGGCTAGGAGACTAGTCAATTTCAAACATGATTAGTTATTGGATGGGTGAGGACTCTTTGCTTTCACTATTCGTAATAATTTTGTTCAAATTTATTCTAACTTTAGTTTTATCTATCATCTTAGTGTTCGTGATATCATCGAACACGATCAAAGTGAAACTGGAATATTGGGATGGGAAATTTCTGTTCTCACTTATTGGGAGATTCCTCTGGTCTAAAGTGGATTTCTATAGGCGTATTCCTCAGATCTAGAGAGCTTTTCTTTGCCCAAGCACCATCCTGAGAGTGCGCTTGGAGAAGGTGTTAGTTTGAATCGTGTCATTAAAAGGTGTTATCATTTAGCGAGACATTTCATCGTTGGTAGCATTAAAGAGCCTCTACACAAGGGGTCGCAGCTTGGTGATAGCTGTTGAGATGTAGCCGTTAACTTCAGGTATGAGAATACAATACCTCGAATGCTTCTTTTTATCACGTTTTCTGGAATAACCGAGTCCTCAAGAATCTGTGCTGGCAACATTACTGAGTATCATTATCATTCTTTAAACGAGACTCTTGACCGTATAATGACGTCCAATCCAAGCATAATCAAGTTTACTTGCTTCCTCTGTAAATCCTGTTCCCTCCTCTTCGCAGCATTGAGAAGTGATAGCGTCTTTTGGTAGTAGTTTTGGAAGGACTTCTGATCTTTGGTCGCCCTAACGAACATTTCTTGGAGTTGGGTGTCAGTTAATCTTTTTGTTGTCTGTTAATGCAACCATTCGTTGCCTAACCTTTATTTGTGGGTTGGTTGTATTTTATTACTTATATATTTCTTTTGTCAATTTTTTTTAGTAGATTGTTTAGTTTATTACTTAAGTCCGGAGATAAGTCGCCCAGTGATGAGTACCCTTTCAAAGAATATGTACATCTTCTGCTTGGGCCTGCTGAGGGCGTCTTCATGTTGTAGTCTCATGTTAGCATCAATTGTGTCGTCTTCGATAGGTTTTGAAGTATTTTACATTTTGTATTGAATAGGGCCTCCACCTCTTGCCTAAGGCGCGTCACGATCTAATTACCATGGCATTGTTTGTCAGACAGTTGCATCCCTCGTTTCTATCTCTTAGTCTTACTAGTAGATCGTGTCATTGGCAAAGGTCAGTTTGCGAACTGTAGTGTGTAGTTCAACTACTGAGTCAACCGTGTTTTTTAACAGGCAATAACATCGTCGCCAAAGATGGTTGCAATCAGGTTTTATATCTCTGATCGTCTTCCAACGGTTATGTTGTCCATTAAAATCCTTAACCTGATCTCAAAAATGGCTGGCTCCGGAATTTGAGAAGAAGCAAAGTAGGCGCGGAGGTGGGGTCCCAACACTGACTTGTCGAGCTCGACTGACAATGGCGTTATGAAGTTAATTATTGTTTCAGAAATCTTGTTATCCGGGCTGAGCATGCAAACTTAGGACCGAAGGCAAAATATTTAATAGTTAAGGAGATTATGATAAATAAAATTTAATTAAATCAGACTTTTAAATTTGGCTACTTTTTGTTTTTAGATTAAGGGCCTATATATATATATTGTAATATGTTTAATTTACTAAAAGCAACCAAAAGTAATTATAATAATAAAAATATAGTATTTATTTATTTTCAAATTCATAATTAATTCAAATTTTACTCTTGAGGTTTTACTTGTCTTAATAGTCATTTTTATAGTTTATATTTTTATTAATCTATGCTATATTATAAATAATTAATTTTAAATAATATAAGTATTCTAATAAAAGATCTGCCTTTTCTGATTGCAATTAAAAAAATAAGCTTCATTTTTTAAATAAATAAATGAATAATTTTTTGTTTGCAATGAAGATTTTATTTTAAAAAGTTTAAAATGTTTTAATTGATATTTCTATTAATTAATTAATTAAAATTATGAAAATTAGCATATCTATAAAACATTTTAATCCTCATAAATAAATGATTAATGACCTTTTATCCAAAAGTATTACAAATCTTGCAGAAAATTGATATCTCATTAATATATTAAAATGTAAAAATTAGTGGCAAAAAATTGAAGCGAAATATCAAATTAACAATAATCATATCATTTATGAATAAACTAGGATCAGCATTATTTTTAATTTAATTTAAAATTTAAATATATATAGAAGGGCTTAAATTATTTTAAAATTATATTTTGAGAAAAATAATGTTTGAGTTTATGAATATATTTAAATAAAGAATTTTAACTTATTCGATATTTATAATCTTAATTAAAATGATAATTAATTTATATATGAGGAGAGGGCAAGAAACTAGCTATCTAAAAAATAATGATTTAAATTTTTATAGAATAGTACAAGTTTGAATTCAAGCATATTATTATAGATATTTTGTTGCTTTTCATTTTATTCTCTTAAGATTTAAATATCTAAAGGCTGACAATAGCATTTAATTAGCAACTTTACTTTTAATGTGAGTATTTAAATACATAAATAACACTAATTACTCTGTAAACCTATTTCTAACTGAAATAAATGGTGAAAGCAGTGCATTAGCAAACCTAACCCTAATGATGAATTTAACAAGTGAATCTCAAGCAATGAACAGTGCAGCTACTACCTCTTAAGTCCAGTGAGGAGAGTCCTCAGCGTTCCACAGAATATGGGTGAAACAATGATGAAACACAGAAGTACTCTCCTTTAACAGTAACTCCATTATACACATCAACATCACAAGGCTGCCAAAGAGCATCAGTGGTTTTGTTCTAACCAATAATCATGTGACATCTAGAATAAGCAGGCAATACTTGCGACTCTTTGTGCAGATAATAGGCTATTGTTAGTGTTTGCCAAATAGTCTTTGTTGCATTTTGAGTAGGAAGCTTATGATGTGGCGATATAATTAGAGCTGAGACTGTTAGTATGAATGCAAGAACTGATTGAGTAGGAGTGATACAAAGTCTTGAATTCACTGCTTCACAAACATTAATAAGCATTGGCTCTCTCAGAAAATATGATTCTGTTCCCTCTGGCAAAGTAGTCATATTTGAATATTAAACAGAAATTATAAATAACCAAGATTTTCATATTAGTGTTAAATAACAATTTTACGAATAAAATAATCAATACTGGACTCATTCTTTCTAGAACGGCATTATGATTTTATATAACGTACTAAAAATTGTAATATTAATTATTCAATTATTTTATATTTGAAAATAACATCTTATTTATCATTTCTATTTAAAATAGAATATTGCTATAATTCTTTTATTATCAATCATACTTATAAAATGAAAACTTAAAACATTTTTAATTTAACATATCTGTAAAGCTTAATTAAGGCTTTTATTAATTAAATCTGAATAAAAAAAAACTAAATATTTGTATGAAGTTAATATATAATTAAATAATTTATATCACATTTTGCTGTACTCTATCTCGAATGCCGATATACCGATAGAGATAAAGTTTGGTTTGATTGTTTTATTCGTAAAATTATCATTAACACTAAAATGTAAATCTTGATTATCTTACAATTTCTGGTAAAAATTCAAATTTTTACTCATTAAAATTCTGAAGAACTAAAATATATTAGCAATAATAGTAAAGAAGGTAACAAGAGAATTATAAGTCATGTTCAGATTTGATCAAGAATTCTTTGTATCCCTATAAATAAGTTCTCAATATTGTAATTGAAATCCTTTAAATGATAGAGAATCCGCCTAGACACCTTACACTTCTACGTAAAGGGAAACGCTTAGTCAAGAGAGGAAAAGACAGAAACCACAGGAGATTAGCAGTTCCAATTTAATTTAATGGAGATACATGCAGTTTGCGAAAAGGAAATATAAAAGCATCAATTGGAGAGATTCCAATAGTTAATTGGGAAACAATGACTCTTAATTAACTCGGCTCCTTGGACATAAGTCTAATTCGGATATTCAAATCCCGTGATATAGAGTCTGATGTTACGAGTGATGTTCCTGGTTGCCCTCGCCGACCTCGTTTAATTTCATATAGATTGCAGTACTTAAAATAAGAAATTGATTGATTTTCCAATTCAAATATTTTTAAGATCATTTTCTGAAGAAATCCCCTTAAGTACTATATAGAGCAGATAGACATTTCAAGACAAATGCTACTGTATTATATCATTTTTACCATTAAGAAGTCTAATGAGCTCTTATATACTTCAGCAAAAGCTATTCTTTGAAAAATCTACATCGCCGACAGATAAAAAAAACTGTAGAATAAATATATTGAAAAAGCTAGAATATCAAATTTGTTTTATTTTGATAACTATCAATCAAGAGCGAAGACCCCAAACTGAATGCGGCTGCATTAAAGGAAGGAATATTCTGACAAAAAATCTTATAAATGCTAGAAATTCAAGTAGGTGTCTCATTCAATATTGGGAATTATAGTGCATCTTTATTGCTAAAAACTTCTATGATTTCACTCTTTCTCATCCTCAACTTTCATAGATTCACCTTCATCATCAAATTAAACTGATAAAAGATGTTGCATATAAATGAATTGTTTCCCCTATAAGTATTTACCCAATGGGATTTTTTATTTTTTCATTTATATTTCTTTTTCACTTATTTTTTTCAAATTATTAACAAGATTTCTAGTTTATTGCTTGTTAAATATTTATAATATTTTAATTATAATATTAATGTGATCACAATTAGGTTCTAGGACTCCCAATCCTTTATTTGTTGTAGTATTTAAGGGACGAGCCCTTTTAGTTTGAAGATTCTTCTCCATCATATACTTTGCCTTTCATCTTCTCCCGTTGGTCTCTCTTTGTTTTCTTCTTCCTTGTCTTCCTTGTTTTCCTCATTTTCTTCCAGTTCTTTTGTTTTCCAATATTTGAATTGCATCTACTTTCTCTGTGAATTAAATTGTTGGCCAAATTCCTTGATTTAGAAGGAAAATATGAGTTCTTTGGTTCTTATTTTTCTTTATTTTTTGTAGTAATTAGTCTAGATAAGATAAGATTTGAGGAAATAGACATGTTTTTGTAGACATTTTTTTCATGAATCTTAATTTTCTTGAGATAATTTTGATAATCAGCATCTATGCTAATGAATGAGAATTCGTCGCGGTGATATTCTTTATTATATCTATAATAAAAAGTCTAACTAAATTAGTAATTTCTACAAATTTTCAACTGCTGATCATGTCTTGTATTTAATAAAGTTTGCTAGTTCACCATCGTCCATAGCTATAATAATAATAATATGATCACATTGAGGTCTCTAGGGACCCCCGATCAAAAATATGTTTAATATAAAATATGGTCTAGCCCTTTTCTTTTTAAGTATTCTGGTCTTCCATAGACTTTCTTTGTCTTGATCTGGATGTCCAGTATCTTCTTTCTCTTCCATCTAGTAACCCATTTCCAAAATTTATTGTTGGTTACTTTCTCTCTGGGCCAGTTATATAAGAATACGCTCATGTCCTCTCCTTTTTTGAATTTTAGTTCAATTTTATGTGTACCACCGATTTGCGTGCTCTTTGGTTTGGCTCTGAACATAGAAATCTATTAGAGGTGAGGGAATATCTGGTTTTTTAATCAATCATAACCATATCTTTTAGCGTCAGCATAGAGAACAATCATGGTATTTTCTATTGTCAGGTTAAACAATGAGTTTGAACTCTTTTTTCTCGTCAAAGTCTAGTTCATGCCAGAATTTATTCTTCAATTTTGCAAAATATCATTTAACTTGTTAGTTTGATTAAAGAAATAGGTTTTATAGTATTCTATCGACCATCTAGTAGTTGATATCACCTTGTACTTTAAATTATAGCTGTCTTTAGAGCTTATGGTTCATTCCATGAATTGTGTGAACTTTTTTGATGTTGATTTTCAGCTCTTAGCTCATCTGGTAAGATGAAAGTATACTGATCAAACTTTTCTGGTGTGATACGTCATCATTAGTGACTTTGAACTTTGGTTTGCTTCCCGGTTTTATTGACGTGTCTATTTGCATTGGCATCTCTTCGGCCATGACAATATCCTCAAAAGCCGATCATTCTCTCTGTTCCACACCCGTTTACTTCTTACTTACTTATTGTTTGAGGCCCCCTTAGTTGACGAAGTTTTCTAATGACTTAATAGCTAAGTTCGCTACTTTAAAAGTAGATTCTTGTATTACCTTGGGGTATTTAATAGTAAAAGCAAATTAATGAATTAAGGCCTAGAATCTTTCTTCTCTGAAGTGATATTCATAGTTCTTGTTTTTTGTAGCTATTGCTATGTCATGAATATGTCCCAGTTCTCGTTCTCTGGTTTGGTTGTATTTTTTTATTTTTAGGATCATTACTAATAGCAAGTTGATATGTGATTGGAAGGCGTTAACACATTTTATTTGTTGGTTTTGTAGCTCTTCTTGTGACAGTGGGAGTGATTCATTGAGAATTACATCTGTTGTATCCCTGCCTTTCTATACCAGGGAGAAAAGAATGGTCTCTTTTATAGTGACTTCATCCACTACTTTCTTTAAGTTGAGGATTGTTTCAGTCTTAGCTTTCATGATTGCTGGAAGTGAAGTCCATCTCAAGTTATTTCTTTGTAACTATATGTTATCAAAGTTAACCGATGTTTTAATGGAGGAGTGAGGCTGCTAATCTTTTTTTAGCTGAGCTCTAAATCTGAAAGATGCTTTTTGTTTTCATCGATCTATTGTTTTGTTAGTCTACTCCATTATCTTCAAAAAGAAGTTTGTTGGTCCCTTTGGTGTATTTTAGAGTGAGTTATTCAAACCCCTTCTTTAAGTTACGACTCATTCAGACAACCTATCTATTAATTTTCTTAGTTAATGATTGTCCATAGCTATAATGGTTGCAAGTTCGTATTTGTTTTTTTGTAGATCACATAGACGGCACCGAGAAGAGTAGAGTATATTTGAATAAATTGGATTATATTGTGTTAATCCAGATGGAGATGAATGAAATTCATGTATGTCAAATCTATTTTAAAAGTCTGCTTTAAAGATGGTCTACATATTAAGTTTGTTGAATGAATATTAATTTAAATTTTTATAACAATATTATAAATTATCATTTTATGATTAATTGGGAACCAAATTTACTAAATTTCTTGATTATATTTTCTCTATTAAGTACTGAGATTTTCCATCACGACTTTTAAGACATTTACTAATTAGGGCTTATCAATTTTTCAAGTGCATCGAGTTGAGGTATGAAGGATTTGAGGTTGATATAGTTGTTGTTTATTGTATATTTAGAGCCTCTGAACTTTTTGAGGGAGTCTGCAAATTAGCTTCATTCAACTTCATATAAACTAGAGTTGCCATTTTAGCCATATTATATTCATTCTTCGATCGTGCTCCAATCTTCTTCGTTATCAGTGTATAGAGCTTTCATTGTGATGGAGTAGGCTTTTCTACTTGGTATACATTAGACTTCACTCTGCTACTCATAAGAAGGTGATGCTGAGTAAGACTGTAGGTACTTTCAAGTAGTATAGAACTCTCTATACCGGATTTAGGGAAGTTTGTTGGGGATAAATGAATTTGCTGTTTATAGCTAGCAGTCTAAGCATTTGCAGAAGTTGATGTGACCATTGATAAAATATGTCAAAATTGCAGCTAGCTTCATGCTAGATTTTATTGTTGCTAGGTAAATCTAGTTGAATAGATTAGTTGGAAGCCTTACTGACGATGTTTATATTTCAAAGGTAATGATTTCTATTATGCGAAGACACCATTCATTCTTGTTTGATTCTGTATGTTAGATCATGTATTGTGCGAGATGTGTAGTATCGATAGTTTAAATGACAAATTTAAATTTATATTTCTTTGTATTTTGCTAAAAATACCCATTCTGTGTTTCTTATTTTATTTTAATATCTAATTTTAAATAAATCATTTCCTTACTATTAGTCAATATCTTTGTTTCTAAGATTTAATACCTTCAGAAATTGTTAAAATCACAATTATCTTATTATATTCATAATAAAAATTTAACATCTAAATCTTTTATTCAAGTTTCCAGTAAAGTTTGAGGCATCTTATAAATCAATCAAATTGTATCATTGATATTTTATTCATTAACATCTTGATGCTGAACTCTTTATGAACTATGAGAGAATTCAATATATTTTTTATATAAATACACAGATAAGGATATATGACTTTAATTCTAAGATGCAGCCTCATAAATACAAGTATGCTTAATTAGAAAAATTAACATTATATAGTTACTCAAACTTAATTATATTATAATCTTACTTATACTCACTTCATAAAACAAATGAGTCATTAAGAAATTGATCTTAATTTGAAAAAAGTTATTCAAATTTACATTATAAATTTCCTTGATAACATTAGAACCCATTTTTAACTATAAATCAATAATCATAAATTAAGTTAGTATCATTTATTATTAAATAAACTTATTTTATATTAATCACAAATAAAATAAATTGACTTTTATAAAGAATTACTCATTTAAATTAGCTCAATTTATTATAGTAATCCTATCATATGAATTATTATAAATCTTTTTTCAATACATAGAATTTTAATAAATAGGTAATTATCTTTATAAAACCATTTTTATAATTATTTGAGAGAGACTAAAAGGTTTAATTAAAACAACGAGGCTTTTAAGAATAAAATGCAGACTGAATTGGCTTCTATTAATAAATGCATGCTTGGTATAACTTGAAGCATTCAAAAAATAAAAATAGAATACAGTGAAACATCTTGCAAGCATTCGAGGAACTTTGCATCTTATCGAATGACTTAAAGTCTGAAATAATCCCGAATAATTAACAACTAATGTAATAATATATTCAACATAAAAATGAGTGGAAAAAGTAATTAATTTGAAATGAAAATCGTTATTTATAAAGTGACAAATTAATCACATTTATTTTTTGATGATAAACTATTTAATAGATAAAGTACAAAAGCCATTTCTTATTAATTTCAAGTTTAATGATATAATCTTTGAAAAATTAAAATATAAATATCTTGATAATGTAAATAGAGTTTTAAATGTAAATGTATAAATATATTTATCCATAATAAATATAATCGATGATGATTAGTAAAACATTTTAAAGTTGGAATCATTTTAATTAATGAAATGACAAAAACCATTAAAAATTTGTTCTTAAATTCATTCTTTATAAAGTACGTATTTGTTCTTGATTAAATTCTCTTTTTTGTTGTCAAATAAAAAAGCTTGAATAATCTTATGGGTTTGTTTTAATAGATATTAATTATAAAATTAGCTAAGCAAATAATCTCTAATCATTTTATTAAGAAATGAGAATATATAATTTTGAATAGATTTAATTTAAATTAAATACCCTTTAATAATTAACCTGATTAATATACAATATTAGATATTAAAACACTTTATTATTTGATTTTTATTAGGTAATAGAATCTTTCCATAATTTATTGATAAAAAATCATTAGACATTCTAGTTATTCAATAAAAATTAAAAAATTCTGTCAAATCGTAGAAATTAATTTACTTTTAAAGTTTAAAATTCATTATTTTATCAAAGTTAATGAATAAAATTAAATATAAATAACTCAAAACATGAGAACATGACCGCTTAATACAAGTCATAAATCTAATGATTAAGTCACTTTATAGCATCGACTTCCACTATCATGAAGGAGAAAAGTAGATGGCGTTCAGTACTCAATTTGTAAACAGAGCACTGTCATTGAAATTGTTTAGAGGATTCAGTCAGATAGTTTGATATTTTGCAATAATTAATCAATACAGCACCACTTTTACGATTGGGGGTGCCTTGTGATAAAAAGTCTAGTATTTTTCAATTAGCTCCCTATAGCTGCTAAAGTGACTATCATTTTATTTATACTTGTATAAACTCTATAATAAATGAGATTTACATCGTAATTTTTAAAACAATTAACAGTATTTCATAAAATTATTCACTTCCTTGCACACTCATTATATTAATAGCCTTAAAATATATTATGAGTTCAATAAACGAAAAAAACTTTACTCTAATTATATTTAACTTTAAAATAAAATTTCCATTAATCTAAATATGAAGTATTAAAATAAGACCATTTAAATCTAGAATTTTTATTTTTGGATTGATTATTTTTAAAAAGTAAATCAATATAAATCAAACTTACTTCCAATTTATATATTAATTGATCTATAGCTTATAAAGTAATAAACTTTAATCTTATTGTTTATTTAATGCTTATTAAAATTTATTAAATATGTGATTACTTTTTTTATAAACGGAGAGTTATTATGCATATTTTAATTCTTTATTTTAGTTTAAAATACATAATCCAATATAAAAAAGTCAGCCCTTTAATAATTTAAAGTCCATAATTTGATAAGTTTTGTAACAAAACTTTTGTTTTATTTTTAATATTCCTGAAAAGCTTTGAATAACCTATAAATTAATACTTTATAATAATGAACAAATAAACGGAAGTATAATTTGATGTAATTATAACAATTTTTTATAAAAATTATAGATTACATGGCAATTACTATTAAAATATAATATAAATTTAACAAGAAATGATAGGGGGAGTTAACTGAAAATAATTTTAATATGTTTTCACTAGGCTTCCCACTAATGAAAGAAGCATTTTTATTAATAATAAATACAGAACTCCTAACAAGCAACCTGTATCCTCTGAATCAGCTTTAATGACTTTATGATTGCAAATAATTGAAAGAGAGAATTCTTTAAAGTTTGCTCCTTAATGGTAGTGGAAGTCAGTGTTATCTAGCTATTTTTACACTAGATTTAAAAGGCTGCATAAAGCCATCATCCTTCCATTTAAGTATAAAAGTTTATTCTTTAAATTTATTAATTTTTATATAATAAATAAGGTTTGATATTAAATAAATATGTATTTCCACAACTTGGTAAATTTTTTAATTCTTTATGATTTAAATGTTAGTTGATATATTATAAATTAATTCCTATATAAATATATTTATGAATGCATTTATTAATGAATTAATTAGTATATATATAATTAACTATTAATATTGTAAGTTCCAGAGATACTCGAAACTCTCATACATTTATTTCTGATAATTCTTATTTTAGTAGGCTGAATATTGATAACAAATTCAAATTTAGCAATCAATTTAAAAATTTTTAATTGTTTGAATTTGTTTAATCATTTACCTCCAAGTGATTCTCATTGATGCCCATAAATGTCATTTTACAAACTAAACTTCTATATAATTGTTAACTGGCTGAGCTACTTTTAGAAATAACTGAGCTAATGCAAGAAATGTGATTTATTTGTGGTGTATAAGTAGCCATTAAAGTTCGCAAGTTCAAACAGAGTAGAAACATTAGATTCTGATAGTAAGAGCTTGTCATGGATATAGCAATTAAACATAACTAACAATAATTATTAATAATAATAATGTGATCACACTGAGGTCTCTGGGGACACCCGATCTATAAAATATGTTAATATATAAGGGACTAGCCCTTTTAGTTATCTAGCTAATCTCTTAAGTTATAAATAAATTTTTCACAAGCACCAGAATCCTCTGTAGTAAAAACTTCATATTGTAATACTTATTAGGATCTTCATCTTATTGGAACTGGTTTAGATCCATATGAGCTCTTTTTGCAATTCTTTGCATTAATTCGTCAGTTTTTGGGTTTAGCGTTCTCATCCAAGTCTTAATTTCAATTCGTTTATTAAGTCTTATATGGCATCTTTGTAGTCTTCAGGATCTCCTTTCCCTCTATTTTGAAAAATATGAATGTTTTTTATTGTATTTCTAATGTCTACATTGGTATGTACTGTTGATAGGAAGATTTAAAGTCCTAAAGTAAAATAAAGTTTTTTTATCCATTCTTTATCAAGTTTTGGAAAAGTAGATTTTTCCATCCCACGTACATATTTGAGCTGCAAGCTCACAAGCTTCTGTAAGATTAGGATTTCCTACTTTTTTAAGTTTGGTTCCTATGGTGTTGATGTATAGTTTCCTGAAATTTTTATAAGTAGTGGCTCCCAATCTGAATTTGTCTTCGATCTCATCAAACTTTTAGTAAAAAATCTCAATTGTTTAAGGGAATTTTACGACCGAATAACCTGGATTATCTATGACTTTTTGTAGAAATTCCGATCTGTTGTTGTTTAAATGAAGTTAAACTTGTACCAATTTTTCTTAAATTTTATTAGTATTCCTTCATTATATCCTGGATTCTACTTAATAATAAGAACTTTATTCCTATTTGGTAATACTATTTCTCTGAAACTCTTAGGATTTTTGATATTTTAGATTGTAATGTTAAAACAAGTCATCTAGATTTCTTGGAAGGGAGGTTAATTTATTCTCTTTTTTTCTACTATATTGCATACATTGATATAGTATTTCTCAAGTTTCCCCCTGTTTTTCTCTATAATGTCATTGTGGTGGAGGTTAATTGTTGGATCATCTTCAGTAATATTCCAATCTATAGCCTCTGCTACCATTCTATTGGTCGGAATTTGAAACTCTTCTTCGAAGTTTCTGGTCAGAATCTGATCTTCTTAAATCCCATATTAACTATCCTACCGATCTGTGACGTTATTTGAGTCTGTACGAAGATAAAAGGATTAGCTCTTAATAATATCAGTCATTAGCCATGATAAATCTTGGATAGTTTTCCAGGTATAGAAATTGGCCAATTTGTTAATTCTGTAACTTTTGAATCTTCCTTATTGAAAAAGAAAAGTCATCATTTAAATTTAGTTACTTTTTCTTGGGTCCTTGATATTATATCCCTTGTCATGAGCTATACAGGTGCAGTAAACTTTTTAAAGAGGTCTATTTAGATAGCACTAAGAACAACTGATCTATTAACCTTTGTTTTAAGATATCGATATCTGAAGAGATGACTTAACTTTTTTTTCTATAATTACTTTAGAATATACCTCTTTAGTAATTTAAAGATGTGTGGCATAAGTATGTCGAAGTTGTACATTTTGGTGTTAACCTTAGGTTCCACGTTATGTCAGGGATATTATTTTTTTAATGTTTTTTATAACATAACTAATAACGTTATATAAAATACATTATCTCATTTAATTAAACACTTAAAGAACTAGAAACAAATGAAGGATTAAGTGAGATAGATTTCAAAGCGATGATAGCAAAAAGAGAAAGAAAAAGATCTTGTTAAAGTAGATAACTAAAAGGTAGCCTACATCATCGAAACTAATTTAAAGCTAGGTCTAATAGCAGATTAATTGTAATTATTACAAGTAAAAAGATTATTAATTTTATTGTTTATAATAAAATATAATGTGAAATTATAACGTTATTTCATTTAATTTGTTGACTAATTAAAGCAATCAAAATATCAAAAAAATTGTTATACTTCTAATATCATCACATCAAGAAATGATACCTCATTCTGTTTAGTCCTGTGCATTTGATTTACAGCATCTCCAAACTCCATCTTCATTCAATTGATATCTTCTGTGATATCACTTCCGTTGTGATGCAGTCATTAGGATAAACCAATTTTGAGTTAAGAGGATAATGTTTGCTTAATGAAGTTGACTTCTATACAACTACAAAATTGAGAATATGTAGTTTATTATTTGCATCACTTTTAGCAGATACTTTTGAGTATATCAATTCAATCATAATCATATTGATATAATAAAGCAACTGGTTGAGATAAAATGGCAGCTAGATTGGGACTCAAAGTAGCTGCAAATTAAAGAAATAATCGATTGAGAGTAGGAATCTTGGTAACTGTAGGTGAGATTAAAGATCATTTCAAGATCAGTAATGATTGAAAAGACAGAGGACATACAAACTATTTTATATTTTACAGAGAATTAACAAAAACTGAATGCTTTTAACATTCTTTGCTTCAAGTATAGGACAATTAAAAGGCCATTAAATAGCTTTAAGGCAGAAGTAGTTACTTCTTTAAAGATAAGTGACAGTGGTTAAACAATCAGGTATACCTCTTTATTAATAGCTGCAAATGTTGATTATTTAATAAATAAATAAAATAATATAAATCAAGGAGATTGGAATCGAAATAAACAAGGACAGTATTACCATAAATCATTCTCTTTCATAAACACCACTCTCTCCTTCTTTAAGTCTAAACTCAATTCACTAACTCTAAAGTTCTTCCAATAAGTCATTATTAAGCTTCACTCCTACTCTCGCTGGGAGACACAATTAAAATATTAAATAGTTTAGTAACTTCAATTCATAATTAAACTTTAATGAATATCTTCTCCATCTAAATCATATTTCACTTCATTTGGTTTTTATTATATAAAAAATAGTTCTAAAATTAAAATGTTTAAGTTTAATAGCAAGTGTGGTTGCTCAAAGTGCGATAAACACTGATTAAACAGTTAAATGATTTAATTTGACACTTCTTCCTAAGAATCTTACAGAGAGTAAATCATACCTTTGATAACGACATTAATAAAAAAAATCTAAAGATCATCAATACTTTTCATATACTACTAGGCATGCAATTCAAACATAGAAGTACATAATGATCGTGTAAGCAAAATGTCGGGAAAATTGCAGCTTTGTAAACTAAGTATATAATCCTACTCATGAATCATAAATTGCCATATAATTAGTTAATAAATATGATTCTAAAAATATTGTTAATAGTCACACTTGTCAGGATAGAAGTTGCTCATTTTTAACAAGTACTTCAACTGGTGGTAGCAAATAAAAAATAAATAGCAACTGGTTATGATGATCTTCTTAATGAATCTTCATTTTCTCAAGCAAAGAAATGTTTCAACATTGAACCTACAATACTATCTACTTTTAAGCTACTATAAATTTTTTTGAAGCAGACATCCGATTTTATTATTGTGACTATAATCATTAGCACGTTAGTACAATAATGAAAATTATTTCATTAATTAGACTTTCAAAAAGTTGATTGAATCAGACTATCCAGCGTATTTTACAAATAGGAATGATTGGTACATTAAATACATTAAAAATTCAGTAAAATTAATCATAAATAAGCTGTATAATTTTTCATTTTCAGTGGATAAACTCCCTATCTATCTCTTTATTTGCAGGAAATTGACAAAGAATGAATAGGGAAAAGTGAATAAGCTAAAAAACAAAAATTACCGAGGAATATTAGTTTTTTATGCTTACATTATGCCAGCTGAAAATATAGTCGACTACCAATGTATAAGAAGATTGAATGTGATGAACAGCCCTCACATTGATTAAAACACTTATTTCTATTTTCCTCTTAAATTAGGTGATGAATGAAACTATATAAGCTATAGTTACCTCCAAGAAGTGAGAAGAGGGCTACAATGACTCAGAAATGAGAGATTCTGCTTGGAAATCATGAATATCTTCTGTACTAAAGAGGTCATATTCTTCATTTACTTAAAATTATAATCCATTACGAACACTTTTACTTAGAAAAATTGACAGTTAGCTTAAGATCTAGATAAAATGCCGCTATTCTAAATTAATGAAAATGAGATTGTAAACTCATACCAGAAGTTTATTAAACTTAATGAGAGGTAATTAGTTTCTTGTTGAAGTAGGGTTTTAATGAATGGAGTTAAGTATTTGATAAAAATTGTTAAAATTTCCAGAATTAAATGAATAATCAAGAATTTATACACGCTATTTTATTAGTAATTTTATTTAAATATATTAAAATGGCACGTATCTCGAAATCGATGAAATTTTGAGATACGTGCCAAATAAATCGAATTAATTAATCAAGTTCAAACTAAGTCTATATAAATGAAATTATGTTTTAAAAATATTAAAGTTCATATTATTAACTAATAAGTAATTTATAATAATGTTAATTAATTAATTATGTAAACTAAAGCATTTCAAAATTCTTAATATAGAATAATTATTTAATATGTTAAGCAGGCATAAATTAAAAAATTATAATATGAACTTTAATATTTTTAAAACATAATTTCATTTATATAGACTTAGTTTGAACTTGATTAATTAATTCGATTTATTTGGCACGTATCTCAAAATTTCATCGATTTCGAGATACGTGCCATTTAATATATTTAAATAAAATTACTAATAAAATAGCGTGTATAAATTCTTGATTATTCATTTAATTCTGGAAATTTTAACAATTTTTATCAATTGTAAGAGCACGAATAAGCATAATAGTGAAGAACACACATTGACAGAGTAAACTAGAAGTTGTTATCAGTAGACTTGATTTCATAAATCATTGAAAATCACCCATTAAAAATAGAATTAAATATAAAATGTGTTATTGCTGTTGTCTATAACAAGTTTTGGAATAAATTTTAAATCAAAAATAAAAGTAAATGGTAAGAAGATTATTAAAAGAATATCATTAATTAATTATCGGTTTCAAATTAATTTCATTTAATTTATATATTATATATACCATTTATATATAAAAAAGCATTAATTTAAGTACCATTAATTTTTACATTGAATGGTTTTAAAATGAAATCTAAAATTCTTAGGCAGGAACTCAAGATCATATTTAGAGTGCGATTGTTATTGTCAAAGAACACTTTGATTAATTCAATTAGATCATTGAATTATCTTTTTTTTTGTTTTACCCTTTCTTTTTTGTGAAATTGGGTTGAATTTTTAAGAATGAAATCTGATTTATTTAAAGAATCTATCTTGAAATAATTTAATATAGCACTGTTATTGATAAAATAGATATAAAAAAAATTAAGAAATAAAAATTAATCATTTAATTACAAGTAATCTTAGCTGTCATGAATAAGGAGTATTCTTAGTAGTAATTTGATTTAGATATTAATATTAAATTAATGAAATATATATATAATCATATTAGTGGTCTAGTGGTCTGGCAGAGTTTTTAATGGTCTACTGGTAAATATATTAATTCTATAAATATATAATTATTAATAAGTATGGAAGATCACAACTGCATTGTTAAACTAGACATTTCTCCTGGACAGTCTCTGACCATGGTTTAGTGCTCTCAAATGGCTCCATTCTTCTCCTTCTGATCGGCGGTATATCTTTCTTTAAGGTAGCGTGCAACCTACGGTGCTGTCAAAGAGAATGCCTCTTCACCGCATTATGTTGCTAGTTTGGATTGGCATAGTAGACATCTTGACTTAAATGCATTGGCATCTTAGGGGTCCACCTTGCTAGAGGTAGACCTCAGTATGACTCAGCCCCGCAATTTGACTTGTCATTAAGCCTTGGCACTGCTTCCAGAGGTCTGAGCTGCCCTCGCTCTTTTATCTTTAAGTAGAATTAGTGGCGGTTGTGAGGCATAACTTTTACTGTTCTTACCGAGTTCTCCGCGCAGTTATAGGGTAGTAGTGATCTCCCAACAAATTGGATGTCTGGCTTGGTCCTTACGGTTTGTGTACTCCATTAAGATTCTACGCATTAGTAATTATATATTTATAAAATTAATGTATTTACCGGTAGACCCCAAAACTTTGCCAAGCCACTAGACCACTAATATGATTATATATATTTAATTAATTTAATATTAAAATCAAATTACTATTGAGAATACTCCTAATTCATGGCAGTTAAGATTACTTGTAATTAAATGATTAATTTGTATTTCTCAAATTTCCTTTTTTGTATATATTTCATCAATAATATGTAGCTTAGTACAATTCAATAAACACATTAGAGCATATTTATTTATTAAGTAAAATAAATGCAATTCAAATTTAAATATTTATCTTTAAGTTTTTATTATTAATTAAATATGGAAGTACATTATCTCTAATAAATTTATTTTGAACTAAGTCATAGAGTAAATGAAATATAATATAATTAAATATATCTTAACACCTATATATTACGAGATTTCATCTATAGAACCAATAATATCATTGTCTGAACTGTAATTTATATATAACTTTGTTCAATTTAAGTGATCTCCTACATATCATGCTTGATGGTAAATAATCAGATTAATCAACATCCTTAATTTCATAACTGAAATTATATATATATATAGTAACCATTTAGAATACCATTGCGAGCTGAATATCGCACGGTAGTATTTGCTTAATTATTTAAACTAACGATCAATTAAGTAGTCTCCCCATAAAACATCTTAAATATTTAAGATTCTTTGAGATATAGAATGTATAGTAAAAAATAATAAAGTCACTCATGCAATAATTACTATTTAAAACAGCATTAAATTAAAATAAGTTTAAATCTAGTAATTATAATAAGAGAATTTAAAATTTTGAGTAACCTCTGAATTAAATAAAGTATTTATAGTAGTTCTTACTTCATAAATGTGAGTAATTATTTTGGTGGAACTTATTAAATTTAATTCCTTAAAACTAACATGTGAATGAAATGGTAAAAGAGATATATTTTTTTGATTTTCTAAAACAAGCATCGGAATAATTAAATAAACTATTAATAAGTGTTGTTCTGTTAAAACGAATTATTGATAGTGAAGATGAAAGAATCTGAATTGATTAAAACGCTAATGTTTGAGTTGAAAAACAAATATTTATTAGAAATTTGGGTGCCTTAAAATCATTAAACATATCAAGCAAAAGAGAACCGTGAATTATAGTAATTTAAATGTGAATAATTAGGACATCCTATCCAATATTAAATGAATTCATGATATGAGTGAGGAGATAAGCATCTAATTATGTGATATGAAGATAAAAATAAAGATATAAACATAAGTTGGATATGAGATTAATAGATAAGTAAATATATCGAGAGGTATATAGAAAATATATAATAAATGTCTAAGCTTTAAGGATTTTAATATTTATTCGACATAACAAATCATTTAGATAAGCCTTTTATATTCGAAAATAAGAAAGATTATTTTGAAATAATAAAATTTAGTTTCATATATTAATAGATTTAGAAAAAAAAATATTGCGATAAATTATGACAACTTATTCTAAGATATAAATAAAATTTATGCACATCTTATTAATGTGAAAAGAACAAAATATTTATAGTTGTTAAAGAGATATCCATAAGGGAAAGTGATAAACATCAAAAGGATATATAAATTAAAAAGAAATAACTAAATTATTAATATTATATTTAAACAGTATTCGTAACTCTTTCATAACACTTAAATTAGAAATCTCAAATATTTTAGAACATAATTATCACTTATTATACATAGATACTTAGAATCTTATTAAACCATTAAGAGATATCAATTATTCGACAAAAGTTTTCAAAAGATAAATCTACTTTTTAGAATTCTTTAAAATCACCCAGAGACCAACCCTAAACCCTTTTCTCTGGACTCCCATGAAATTTAGACTAATCTTTTTAACTTGTATTTTCATAATAACACTAATTACCTGCCATAGTCAAGATTATATTGATTTCTAAATTAACTCAATTCCATTTATTAGCTATTTGCCTACGCTTTTACAAAGTAAAAAGTCTTTGAATTTTGAGGCTTCGTAGTACAGACAATTTACCTATTTGTATTGCAACTTCATCAACACTTTCCTAACCACTAAACTCAAGCTTATTCTTGTCAATATTGATTTATTAATTTAATCATTGAGTTTTATATAATTCACTATCCATTTTAATGTTGCTTTTAATTTGATTTTAGAAATTTGCCCACATTGAAAAGTTTAATTCTGAAGAAATCAAGTGCTATTAAGTTAATTATCTTTTAATATTTAAAATTTATTGTTTTAGCTTGTTAGTCCTATTAAAGTATTTATAAGTATGTTAAAGATTATTTATCTTCTTTTTTTACGAGCTCAGATGCACGAATATGTAGGTTTGAGGATGATTTAAATAATATTACATTAATTTCTCTTGTTTATGATGTAGATCGTATTTTTTTAAATAATATTTATATTTTGAGGATGCACTTCAAAACTATAAATCGTGTATTTGGAGGTGTTCCCAAATGGTGCCTAATTCCCCATTTGAGATGATTGTTTTTGAGCTTAAGGACTAATTATATATTGGTTTTAAAGGAATATGAAATTACATTCAAGAAATCTTAAATGAATTGAGAGTTAGAACCTTAATTCTAAAAATGCTTATTTTTATAAAATAAAATATTCTCTAAAATAAAAATTCAATTTATTCCTTCTAATTAATTATTTATTTGTGAACTTTCATAATTTATTATATTAATTATAAATAGCCTTAGGAGAGAATCTTAAAATTATATATAATTTAAGAATATAGAATATCACATAGGATTTCGCTTGGAATTATTATAATCTTAATAAATGCTTAATATATTTTTTATAACCTAATACTAAAAATTTAATATTTATTATAACATTTAGTAGATTTAATTTAACTTATATATTTTAAAATAATTAGTTATAAATAATATATAATATACTTTTCAAACTTCTTTCCCTAAAGATGTCCAGTTCGCTCTCACATTAAGCGGTCAACCAAAGACCTCTAAGTTAGAACCACCTGGCACTAGAATCTCCACGATGTCATATATTTCACCTGATGTTTTTAAGCCTCTCTCATTGGACTAACTATAACATTCAAGCTTTATATAAACTTTGTGGAATTGCTTGTTGCTCTGATACTTGCCTTTAACACCCACTAAGCACAAATCCATTCCATGATGCAAGTACCTGCCAAAACCTTAAAAGACACTTCCATTCTTGTCGAGCTTTACCCACACAACTTTCTATATCCATCTGTATCTATGCAACTTAAAAAAGTCAAGAGCCACTTATGGTTTTCCGTTTGTAACCACATGAAGAGGAATCCTTCTTCCTTAACCAATTCTATTAGCATATTTTTAATCTTCTTGTCGGAGAGAACATTATAGCCAAGGTCAAAAATAGATGAATCCTATTGTAGATCCATCATAAATGCTCTGAATAGATTCCCATCTCTTTATAATTGTTTTGCTCTTAAAGAGGTCCATACCGTATATAAAGTTACGTCACATCTTATAGGATTAGGGAGAGGTCTGCTCATGTTGTCATAGATTTAGTCTTAATTGGAGAAGTACTATAATTCATTATCCAATTGCAGCTTGAGCTTTACTTCACTCTACTTCGTGTGCCCACAAATTTATTGGCGATATCCATATCTTTTGAAGCATTTGTTACACACATACTTTTTGGCCAGGTACTCTTCAACTTTGAACATCGCATGGTCCATCTCATAGTGTTTATAAGTGGCATACCAACTCCCTTTTTACTTGCAACCAGAAACTGGACAATTATAAATCATTGCTAGAAATTTATTTTCAATTAATTTATGTATAACAGATTTGTTCATAATAAAAAAACTTACACTTTATGGGTAAAATATAAAAAATATGACAAAATGTTTACAAAAGTATATTTATAAATAATTTGGTGCTGGTTTTAATATCACGGTAATAGAACATGTTTAGGATTACCATTTATAAATTATTTTATTTATAATTATTATTAATTATGTAATAAATCAATCTTATCATTACAATCCATTCTCGAATTAAGGTTCCCCGATTATTTCAATATCAATAAACCTGCATATGTTTTTTCTATTACATAAGTATCAAAAATTTCTAAGACTCCACTTCTATTAGTATAATAGATATGCAGAAAGGCTTCAAAGAAGTTTGATGAATGGAACTCAAGTTCTAAGTGCAAATTAAACTATATGAATTAAAAGCTAGAACGACTGATAGGTTAGAAATAAAGATCAAGAAAGTTATACGCAAATTACATTGAATTTCTCTCGAGTGATAAAAACTCAAAACAATTTGCAGGCCTACATTACAAAAAAGATGTCAATTGTTTCATAGGCAATTTTCTGAGATGAGAATATCCCCATCCACATTTTGTAAACTTTATCAAAATTTAGGGATGAAACTCAAAGCTATTTTGACGATCGAAACAAAAACAGAAAAGTAAACCCAAAACTTTGGAAAATAGCTCTCTGCTATCAAAACCATCTCCTACAGCTAAGAAAATATAATTACAGCATTTTATTTGTTGATGAAACAATCTTCTCATTCAATACTTAAGTAAAGGTCGAGTTTTGTAGTTAGGGCAAAAATATTTATCAAAGCAATGGGAATAGTTATAGCTTTTCTTATGCAGTTGTTGCTGCCATATCAGAGTCTTGACGGCCTTGAGTTCTATAAAATTTATAAGAAGTCTGTGGACAGCTAATAGTTCATAGAATTTTGCAATGAGCTAAAAGGGAAAACTTGTCGGAGAAAAGTTGCTATTGTATGTGATAATCTAAGGGTGTATCACATAAAAATAGTTAAAGAGACACTCAACTATTTAAACATCCCATAAGTATTTTGCCCTCCTTATTCATCATAGACTAATCCAATTAAAAATTATTTTAGTTTGCTCAAAAACTCTTACAAAAAGCACAAAACTAAATTTCACAAATAATGAAAAAGAAGTCGATCATGTGTCACTTATCAAAGTGATTATTAAGAGTAGATTAGTCAAAAGTATAAGAAATAAGCAGAAAAGGTCTACTTAGAGTTCTTAGAATGTGATTGCTTAAATTAAAGCAATTTTAAATTAAAATTGTTTCGATGGAGTGTCTCTGCCTATTTAGCACCTTTAATTATTATCTCCCAAAGACTGACCTGTCGAAATTTTTTCTCATCTATTAGTCATTTGCTCCAGAAGCTTTTGAAGCTCGAAAAGCTCATTGCCAACTCTCTTTTTATTTTGTTCTTGCGAGCAGCTATCTTTTTGCTACTCTCCTTCAATAAGTGAATTATCATTCCAGGTTTTTCTATATAATGATTAGGGTGGTGATAATGTTTTAGTTACTTGAAATATATGGATGCTTGGTCAGCTAGCTTCTCGTACCATTAACTAGATATCTTTATTTGAAGTCTCCTTTCTCTTCATTGTGACAGGGGTCATTTCTAACAACTTGTGCATGGTGAACCAAAGTCTCCAAGTATTAAGTCACTATTGTATGCAACACATCGAAAAAAAGAAAGTTCTGTCGATCTGTTTCTTTTATTATCCATTATCTGGTAAGTAGGTTTAAATCTCAGAACTGTGATAGATTTGATTTAATATGTTAGAAACAGAAAGAATTTCATACTTAGGTTCATAGATTATCTTAGCATCACTATTATTTAGAACTTGCTTTTCTTCTTGTAAAACTTATCTCAATAAGTCTTTGTTTACTGTTTCAATAGGTGGTAAATATATAATACTATTAAGATTAAACAAAATACATTTATTAATACTTAAAAATCTCTGTGAAATATTTGTAGATGTCTACCTTTGATCGGAACCTGCCGTATAACGCTCCTTGTGCTATTTTCAGCATCTCTTGGTCGTCTTTTTTTTCTTCCATAAAATTGTTGAAGGTCTGTTTTTAAATTTGGATGATGCTCATTTACAAATCCATCTAGTATAATTAGGTTCTACAACTTATTGATTAAATTACTATTTTTATATGGAGGTTTGTTTTAAAAAATTATAGGGCCGTACTTAGTATTCTTAAAATTCATTATGAATTTCCAATAAACTCATATAAAATAGTGTGAAGATCATAAAAAATCATAAAGCTTTATTTAATATTCAAAAGCTTGGAGTTTACTTACTTATTATTAATCATGTCAAAATGTGACACTTTATGTAAAAAAGTTTACGCTGAATAAAGTAAAAAAATTATTGTGACTTTTTAAAGCTGATGGTAGTGTTCTTCTTGAAAAAGTTTAAGGTTATTTATAATGCCAACTTATTTTAAATAAATTAATTAATTCAAATAAAATTATTTTCAATATAATTTTAAATTACCACAATTAGCAAGTAGCATACATACTATGGTTAAAACACTCATCTACATTGAAAGTGAAGACGTGAACTTTTTGATCATTTAGACATGCAGTATAATCAAAATTAATCGCAAAGTTGTGAAGAGTAAGATTGCTTATGGGCAATCTCTCAAAGTTAAGTTATCAAGCTCAAACGAGTGTCTAAATTTTCCAAGAAAATCAAAAGTTGTTAATTACAAGTCCTCACATAGAGGCCATTATAGAAGTTACTGAGAATTTCAAGTTGACCTTTAAAGAGGTTAAGGATAAGACTGTTTATGACAGAGCCCCTTTGCTTGACCTGAGTAAGGAAGTCATTCAAGAAGTTATTAGGAAAGAAAGATAGAAAATTAAGAGGCAAGTGAGTTCTCATTTATATTAAATAAGGAATGATTAAAATCCTGATAATTTAAAAGATAGATCTCAAGAGCAGACCTTAGACTAATCATTTGATTTCAAAAGCTTATCAGACTTAGCTGAAAGTTCAAAAAATAATAGTCTGATTCCAAAAATTAGCTAAAAATATTCTACAGAGCTATACGACCACACCCATTTAAATTTAGAACTAGCTCCTCTAAAGTTTGACAAAATCTCTTTTATAATAGAAAAAGTTGCTCACTCTTTCTATCCATCTCTAAGCTAGCAAAGTTTAAGATGAGGTTTATGAACTTTTACTTTAGCATAAAAATTTTGACATAATATAAACATTTATACAATTATTACCATAAGTGGTTGTCAGTATGAATCTATTCCTAGCTAAGAGAGAACAGGAATACAAGTCCGAGGGATGGTTATTATTAAAGATGCTTGCACCATATCTAGAGTCCTGTGAGTATTTTGACTATATTGAATAAAACGATTTTTAATATTTCGAAACAATGATCAAGAGTATTGTAATTCAACACTAAGATAAATGTTTACAAGCAAACATTGGACTTATTATATTAAGCTTGCTTATCAAGCCCAACTTATTCATTAAGCTAAACTGAAGTAATAAGAGTTGCATTCTCTAAGTTAGGCATTACAAGCTATTGTTTCACTGAAGATGAAGCCCAAATAATTTGTGAAAAACCTCAAAACTTTCTTTGGCAAGAGACGTTGACTAAATTAGTGGCTTTCTTAAAAGATGAGCGGCTTCTGGCAATAACTATGCTTAGAAAAATAAGGGGGGGAGGAAGTTTCCTGCACTTTTTTATTTATGTTAAATTTAATAATTTTTCCATAAATTAAAAATTTAATATCTTTATAACTCTTCAAATTTTAAGAGGATATTGAAGTATTAAAAGAAGAGTAGTACATGGAGTTTAGAACAAATTATAGAATCAAAAACACTTGGAATCATCTAAAAAACTTAAGAAATAATAAAAGCTAATCAGTTCCAGATTAACATGCCTTAGTGTTCTTAGATAAAATGGCATCAGGAACAACGAGATAGTACTTGAATGTTTCTTAGAATTCATACTTATAGAGATATTTAAAAATTGATAAATTAATAAAGCTTAAATATAACAATGAAATTAGTACCGAAGTTGTTTGATAATTGTTAAAATTATTAAATTAATAAAAAATAAAAACAAATTTAAAAAGTGCAGGAAACTTCCCTAAAATTTTTTTTATCATAAATTAGTACAGGAAACTTCATCCCCCAAAATAAGGGTGTAGCAGGATGAGGGTCAACATTTAAGCAGGCTGCTTTCCTTACTAAGCAAGAGACAAGTTGTTTCTAAGTTGATACTTGACAATATTGAAATATAATTGAACCTTCACAATTTTATATTAGTGATTGAAATTCTCACGGAGTAGCCGTTGGCAAGTATCGAGGCTATTATCAAAGAGGATGAATCTGAATGGATAAAGTGTGCAGTCAAGGCAAAATCAAGATAGCTTTCTATTAAAGATTCCAGAAAAGAAATAGATGCAACAAAAGAAATTGAGCAGCTGAGAGTATATATAATAATATTTGGAGCTCTAATAACTTTGAAGAGTTAATCTCTCATTCTACAATGTTAGATTATTAAATCGATGTTTAATAGCACTCTCAATATTAAGCAATAAGCAAGCGTAATTATCGGTGCAAACCAAGATTGCACTATAGTTGGCATGCCAACAGATTCTGGAAAGACATGGATATAGGCACTGATTGCATACTATTAAACTTTAAAAGGATACAAAATCACAATTATTGAACCTAATGAGAACTTGCAAAATTAGACAGATGAAATACTTGGATCCATTCATTAAGATGTTCGTGTGGTTGATATAGTCAACTTCTACAGGCATTCGTTCAAAGATGAAATAGTGATACTTAATGAGTTCGACACTATAATTGACAACAGCTCGTTCTTTTCCATTGCCATTTCGATAACAGGCTTGTGGCAATTTTCGAATAAAAAAGTATTTTTATTCTCAGCAACCTTTACTAACCATCATTCAGAGGTCATCGGAGATACAATTAAAAATCCAAGGATATTAAGCTTTAAGTCAGAGCTGCTCTTTCAAAAATAAATTAAAAAATAATATCAATGTGAAGTGATTCTCTCTAAAGATAAAGTTGATGTCCAGTCATCACTTTTATCCGAAGTAGGGAAGAGATTTTATTAATTCGAACCTCTTATAATAATCGTAAACTCTTGTGATTTTGAGGAATTAAAACTTAAATCACAAAGGGAGAATAAATATGAGATCTATCTTTCAGATGATAAGTAATACAGACAGCAAATCAGATAAAAGGAATCATGGATTTTACTAATGAAAGATATCAACAGTGTAAGTTGCGATACTAAGTTTAAGAAGGATGCGTTTTTTATGATAGCATGTCTCTGTGCTCCGAACGAAAGCTATAGTAAATGATTGGCCGAGGAAATATATGTAAGGGTTAATCAAGAGGATGTATATTCGTCCAAGAGTATGAAAATGAAGCTTTCCTCTGGCAGCAATTGAGATCAGCGGACAATTAAAGAGTAAGAAGACTTCTCTACTTGGTAAAACTTCTATGGAAAAAAGGAAGCAACTCGAGACTCAGCGATTATATTGAAGATTTCTAGATGAGTGGGCAGGTCTTATCCACTTTGAAGGATGTGGAAAATACAATTGGATACAAGTTATATCTGCAGGTTATTAAGGGTCTGGAGATGAGTCTGTTCCATTTATAAATAAAATTAGTTTGATTTAAGTTTAAAGTGTATAAGTGAACTAATTTTCATTTCGAATTAATTAATATTAAAATAAATAATAAATCTATTATTCAATCAAGATTTAAATTCATTGAAGGAATACATACAATTATATTTTTAAAAAAAAAATTATAACCTAGATTTAATTTTTAGTATTGACTCTTTTAACTTTCGCTAATTAAATAATAGGCGCTGTCTTTTTACAGAATTTTAGAATTAAAATAATTAAAATTTATAAATAAATATTGCGCTGTCATCTTTGTTAACAAGATTTAGGACTCAAAAATTATTATATTAATCAGTAATATATATTCATTTGTATTAATCTTTAAAGAGCTTTAAAACTTAAAAAAAAGGAAATAAAAAAAACTATCATCATTAAAAATATTTTTATAAAATGAATGCTTTTATTAATAAAATACAAAGCATAAGGAAATTATATAAACAAAATACAATTTACTGGTCATTTAAATCATAGTTACAAATATAAATATATTAATTATATAAAAACTGCGAAAAATGTATTGAATTAGCTCTCATAATTATATCAGAATACTAACTGTAATTATTAGTATTTTTTATATCTTTATTTTAAATTGATTTTCTAAGTTATTTTGTGTTTGGCAATCAAGTATATGCCCTAAAATTTTCACTTATATTTGATATTTTGCATGTAAATTGTAAAATAGAGTATTCCACTGAAGTCTTCCTAAAATCATGTATTATTTGAATGATTCTTCAAAATTATGATAATTCTTCATAGGACTCGTGAGTATAAGTAATTTAATGATTTTTTTAAAAAAATAAGTATTAGGGTTAAAGAATTGTTGTAAATTATAAAGAAATGAGACAATTTTACTTACTAATATATTGGAGTATGAGCAACCCATTAAATTTTTATATTAATTTAAGACTTATGAATATAAATTCTAATTGTATTTAATTTCAAATAAAAATTAATTTCAAAAATTCATGCATGACTAGAATTATCCTGTTGAGTTAAATAAAGATCTAAAAGTATTTATATTTATATAAAGATTTTTGAATCATAAACTTTTGTATTATTATAATTAAGAAAAAAAATTATGGTAATTATAATTATGTTTAAACATTGATAATGTGCAATTATTTCTTTAATTGCTCCAACCATCGGCACTTTTTTAAAAATCTGCCGAAGGTTTTGAAAATGAACGAATTATGTTAGAAAGTTATAAAGTATAAAGTATGAAGAATTATTAAAATTATATTTGATTTATATAAAATTATAAGATAATTAATTTTAATTTTTACAATTATCATGGATTTATTGGAAAATATATTTGCATATTTTTTCTTAGTGTTAATTGTCTCTATTTAAACTTCTGTTAACATCCCAGATTATTTATTTAATTACCATAATTTGAAGACAAATCTCTTTGAATTACAATATTAATTCATTATTATTCCTGTTATTTTGCTATAAAATTTTATTTTAACACTCAAAGTTAATTCTTTCATTTTAAGTAAAAGTTGATTAAATTTGAAGCAACATAGTTTTTAATTTTTATTTATTAAAAATAATGAATATCTACTAAATCTTACATTTATATATTAGTTTTATGATTTTCTAGCAACAATTAATAAAATTATCAAAACAGTTCATTAAATTATAAATAATATTAATAACTAAATTATATTTTTAAATAGTTGTGTCACAATAAATATATAAAATATTTACACCATAATCTCCAGATTTGCATTGAATAACTGAGGATTTATGAATGAATGCCTCAAACTAGACATGATGTATCATTTCAGTGTTTCAATCTTAATAGTCTATTTAATTTAGTTTACTCGTTTATCTTACTAATTCTTTTTAAATAACAATATTACATTGCAGAACTTAAATGCTTTAATAATACCTATCTACTAAATAATTTTAACTTCCTCCAAATATATAAGATTATTAAGCACTCCGTTGATTTAAATTAAAATTCCTTAAAATGCCTATTTAGCTAAGATCATTACATAAACCTGGCATAAAAGCATATTAAATACAACAACAAATTAAGTAAAATATTGTGAGTTAGAATAATCATAAAATACTCAGTTAACTTGATCAGAGCAGCTTCATAAATGTGACAGGTTAACAACCGCATTCAAAACCCCAAAACCCTTTCAGTAGTTTGATTGAGTTTTTGATTGATAAAAGTAGACTATTAGTGCATACTTTATTAGGGTTTTAATAGGGTTTATGTAGGGGTTTAATGTTTAAATGTAATAAATAGTAGTGTGTATTAGAGGAGTTTTATTTTTACTATTCACTCAAACTATACCTTGGCATCAGGTGCTAATTTTCTAAATTTGATATCTCCTATCCAATTGATCATTTAGTCTATTGTTTGCTCTGCTCTGTGGTTTGGTCTTAAGATAATCTGCTCAGCCATATCTTTCATTTTACCTTTTATCTTATTCTAGTCGAGATATTGCTGTATTCTCTGCTTTGAATCTTTCTCTCTCTCTTACAGCTGTAGTAATCATTTCTTTGCATATCGCATTCAGCAATAATTGCTGCTAGAGCCCATACATCCCACTTAATATCAC
>ARYC01004017.1:0-51134 GCA_000711775.1 Oxytricha trifallax
TTCCGAACTACCCTGAGATTTCAGTAACTAATCTTTATGAGGATGCCATGTAAGATGAGTAAGTGGTAGTTTACCTTCCTACCAAGAAACAGGTCTCTAATAAACTACCAGAGAGGAACTTCTTCTTTGGTGTTCTTGGTACAATAAAGAGGATTATCTCAGAGAAATTATTGAAGAAGCACATAAGAAACGATATTCAATCTCTCCTGAAGACTAGAAGAAGCAAGGCATTCTTATAAGCTCAGCTTGGCTAGAGGAACTTAAGAAGCATCCTTATCTTTCAAGTAACCTTTGACATATAACTTTGTAGGAAAATCTGGCACTGGTATATATCTTATGAAAGAGCATGCTAAGGTTCATAGAGAGAGAAAGTCACAGATAATTCATGAAGTGAGCAAGAGACTTTATAAAGATGCTTAAAAGCCAGATGAAATGAACATAGATGCAGGAGCTGGCACAAAGAGAAGAAATATGGGCCCAAGCAAGCCATAAGAAGAGGAGAAGAAAGAGAAGCCAAACCCCTTTCTTGGTTAGTTTAATATGTGAACTTATTCATTCATTTAAATCTAAAACTTATTTATAAACATTCATTCTTCCCTCTCTCGCACTAATTGTTGTCTTGTCTACACTCACTCTCTTACAGCTGCTTTTAATTAAGTCTGCTGTATCGATGGGCAAGTCATGCATAAGATGATACAGCAGCAGCTTCTTGTAGTGAGTCTTGATTTAACTCCAGTAGAATTCATTCCATTAAATTATGGGCTATAAGGAAGGTTGTATACAGGAGTTATGTTTAACTCTTCATAAGCTTTCTTAGACTCCTTAGTCTTATGAACTGATAGGTTATCAACAAACATGTTGATCTCTTGGTTACTATACTTCTCTGAGCTTATGTAGGAAGTCTATATACTACTCTCGCTTAATAGAGCGAGGGTGAATCACATAACTCTCTAAACCTGAATCTTCACTTATACCAGCTAAATTGCATGGGTGACTACCTCTACTTTTTAGTCATAAACTTCTATGTTATCATACTTCTTGTACCAAGACTTATTAATAAAAGTGTTGAACGTAAACACAGCTTCATCTGCATGTATGAACTTGATGTTATTAGAAATAGCTCTCTGCATTTAATCACATATATAGTTTAAATTATTACTATAAAATGGCATTGTAAAATCAATCACTCTCTTCACTCTGTTGACAGTCTTGAAAGTAATACCATTTCGTCTATAAATATTGGCTATAGTCTAAGGAGAGATACGCATGTTTGGAAACTTGCGATGCAACATGACAGCTCGCTAGTCAAGAGGAAAGTGTGCCCAATACTTTAAAGTCTTCGAGTCGCAGAGGAAGTCAATATGGTGCTGTGAGAACTTTTATTTTCTTTTAAGGGTGCGTTCAAGAACCAGAGTTATAATGCTAAACAGCTAGCAAGCAGTGATACCTAACAGTTGAGGCACTCTTGCGTAATGACTCTGCTATAGCTGCATAATTTAGTACAGGTTTGGCTAAGTCTATATTAATACTTTTACCATACCTAAGCTTAAGCAGTAAATCTAAATATTTTTCATCATAAATAGACCCTAAATTTCGCTAATTTTCTATTTCTCATTTTGCAAATTGGCTTAATTTCTCTACTAACCCCAATAAGACCCCAACTATACCCTACAAATCAATGCACTTATAAACCTCACTAAGGGATTTTGGGGTTTTGATTAGATGCTGAAGTTGAGAGCACTTACTTAAAGTTGTTTACAAAACTGAGGAAATGAACAGCTACTCTGAAGACTAAGACTAGGCAATCAATGACCATGACTAGTTAGTCGATAACTAAACGAGGGTAGTCGGACTAACTTGTGACAGCTCAACATACGACAAGCTAATCGGACTTACCTAAATATAATCTTTTTGCTATAAGAGAGATAAAACTCTTAGATAAGGTGCGTTAAGGCTAGATTGATTATTAATTTAGTTAAAATTAAAAGTTAATAGCAGTAATTAATAATTCATCACAAATCATCCATATGAATAATGGTGGAGGATAGGTATATGTATTAAGTGTCATGTAAAAAATTTTAACGACTACTCTCAATTCACTAATTGTAGACTAATCTTATCATAATTAGTCTCTTTGTCTCATTTTCGCATTAAAACGACTAGTCTAATCACTATAAGCTCATAGATTAAGCATTTATTGGGGTTTAGGGGTAATGTTTTAAAGATGATTAAATACAAAGAAACCAGCGTGCCACTCTTCAATAGAAGGATGTCTTGGGGATCCTTTGCTTTTCCCCCTGGTAATCTATTCTATTGAATTTTTATAGAAAAAATTGGGTTCCCAAAGGCATCCCTCCGCTCACAAAGGGATAAAAGGACTAGCCACTAAAGGAAAGGATAGAATCCTTCATAGATTTCTAAGATAAAGATTCATTTGATCAATATAATTGTTTCAATTACCAAGGAAAAATGCTCAGAATCTTGCTGTTGTCCCCGAAAACTTTTGTTTCATTATCTCAGCTCCTGAAACGCTTTTGATTTGGAAATTCCATCTCTGGCTTTTTCAATGTTGGTTCGAATGGAACTCTTGACAGCTCTCTATTCAAATCTTCGCCCGAAATTTTATTTGAAATACTGCTTTTGAAAAAATTTTGAAACGCCCAATATAGATAAATCTGAAAAAATCTGAAAAATAAATTAAAATTAAATTTAAGCTTATAATTAGTAATAATAGCAACAATAAATACAATATAAAAAACGTTTCATCTTCCTCGTCATCCTCATCTTCATCTTCTTCATCATAATTATTGAATTCCTTTGGCCCTTTCTCTGCGGCTCCGAACTCCTGTCCGTTGACGCTTTCATTCTAACAAAGTAAACCCCTGTAAAAATAAAATGTTTTATATCATTTTTGTAAATTGTTGAATGACACTACACTTATTGATCAGACATTTTTTCATTTTTTAATATATTTAATTAATTTATATATTAATTTCACTTAATTTGGAAAATTTCATGAATGCCAAGACAAGCTTCCAGCTGATGAATAATTCAAACGTAGAGGACAAACTTGTAAATAAGGTTGCTATTGAAGATGATGAGTCAAAGATGTGCAAGAGAAATTACTATGACGATGAGCAGCCAGGTGATTTTTAAGCTTATAAGTAAAAAGCAGGCGCTGATTAAGCGATGGCTGATGTGAGTGAGATTAAGAGATATAAGAAGAATTATTCTTTCTAAAACTAAATTACTTTTTATGCTAAAAAGTAAGCAACAACAACAACAATATCTAGGTGCATCAGACTTAGATCAATCAAATTTCACCGACTTGATTAACAATGTATTCGTGTAATAACTAATTGCTCAACCTATCTTAGATTTTATCATTAACAATATTCACTCTTTGATCAATAGGACTGGTACTCAACTAATAAATTATTACGGGAAAAAACATGAGACAGAGGATGAGTATAAGATGAGGGAAGATTTTGTGAAATTTAGATATAGTTAATAAACCTTTTATTTACATAGCATAATAAAATAAGATTTTTCCAAATTTCACATACTTTTGTTTAATATTTTTGTATGTCCATAAAATTGCAAATAAACTTTTTTATGAAACATTTTAATTCAAAGATATATTTATAAAAAATAATTTGAAAACTATATATTTAAATAGTGTGATTTTCTTTAAAAAATGATCAAATAAGAATAAAATTACTATTTTTTTCACTAAAACACAAATTTAATTTAGTTCCTTCTTAAATAATATCAAGGATTTTCTTGATTTATTTAAATTATTATTCTCTGAAGCAATGTCAATTAATACTTTAATTAGGTGGGGAAAAAACTAAAGGAATTCCTGTTTAACCTTTTAGATATTAAATTGCAATATTAATTTTTTTTTATAATATCACTTTGAATGATGATAAGTTAACAAAACCTAAGATCCTCGAATGGGTCGTCGGATTATTCCGGATTTCCTTAAGATGGATGACCTTGTGTCTAAAATAAAGCCGATTATTTTAGAGTTGACATAAAAACCCCTGACGCACAGAGGAGGAAAGAAGTTAACAAGCCACTGAAGAAGTAGCTCAAAGAACTCCTCTAGAAGTTAGCATGGGTGGACAGAAGGGAAGCGCTGAAGAAAACTGGGTTGCTTGTTATGAACAAGAAACCACAGTAACCGGCAGGCAAGAAACAATGAGCATGTGTGAAAAAATTGCCACCGGACCCCAGGAAAAACGCTTTAAGTCTGAACTTGTCACTCTCGCTCTTTTAATTGTTGCATGGGTTGGCACAGAAAATCAGGGGTCTGACTAGATCAAGCACGAGTTTAAGAAAAATTTATATTCTCCCAGTACGTCTGGCACTTCCTGGTACTAGGTCGAGGTACGCACTTAATTTTGAGCTAATAACTAATTAACTTTAAATTATAAAAGCAGAAATTATATTTTATAAAAATAAATTTAGGAGACAGTTAATGATTAAGAATTGAAATATTTACCAGAAATGATTGATTAATCAAGATTTTAATGATAGTATTATATATTAATATTGTTAGTTAACTAATTAAAACCGCAATCTATCCCTAACGAAATATTGATTAAAGATAGAGTGCGATATTGATTTTCTCTGCATACTTCAAATCAAACATGATAATATAATTAAAATGATTAGTAATAAATTTGTTAAATTTTATAAAACATCTAAATCCTTAAATACCTCCATTATTCTATAGTAATGAGTAAAAGAATTCTTGAAAAAATACAATTTTAAACATTGTGCAAATCATAATGGAAAATAGACAATGAAAAGAGTTGATAGTAAATATTATGCAAACCTGTTTTTTTTATTTTAGGCCTCTTATATCTACGAAATCAGCTAAGAATTAATCCTGCTAAAGCTAAACTTAATAAATGTTAGTCAGTATACTTAATAAATCTTTTAAATGATAAAGGGTATTAAGTAAATTTTTAATAATCAATATTAGTTCTCAATTTTATTTAGTAATTGAAGATTGGTAGTAAAAATCAAAATACCTAATTTAAATTATTTACTAATAATTGGCCCCAATTATTAATGTTTAATACAATACTTAAATTCATTTTCGGTTTATTTTTTCAAAACAAATAAAATCAAATAATATATCTTTTATTTTACCCAAAATTATAATTTAATTTCAGCCAGTAAATTCTAAATGCTAATTTGATCGCACTCTGCTTCAGTTCTTCGTCTTTCCTTGAATCAAAGAGTTTCATTACTTAACAATTATTTCTTATAGAAGTTGTACTTGCCTTTGATGATGAATGATTAAAATCAAATAAATTTAACATATCACTGTTTAATACTAAAATCAAACCATCAATCTTAGTCGTGACGTAGACGTATCTGAGTGAGGTGACGTGGCAATTCTGTGACGTGGCAGTCATGAAGTAGAAAACTCCGAAAAAACCATTCTCGCTATCACCTAGTCTCATCCCAAAATCAAGATGTCACCCCACGTCTTTCGACATTTGAGGGACAGAGCTCGTGAGATTCAACCAGAGTGACAGAAGATGGAGAAAAACGCTTACCGGTCCCACCGCTGCTGGGAAACGTAATCCCTATCCTTTCGCTGTGGTAGCTTCAGTACCCTAACCCGGTGTGGGAGAAAAATCCTTATCGTTGGCTTCAATGGTTTTCGTCTTCTCACTTTTGAAGGCAGAGCGTACCTTCATCCTGCTCCCTATTACCTAGGAAACTGAACTCAAGCCAGGTAACTCATCTAATGCAGGGAAATCTTAGGATCCAGCTCACTCGAAGAGTGAATGCTGACAGATTGAACCCCGCCGACTGGCCCCTCATGCATTGCGCCCAGCAACCCCCTACCTGCCCTCGGTAGGCCTTAGTATAATAGAAAGCTGTACTTGCCTTTAAATTCTATTTATATTAAATTAAATTACTTTTTAATTTCAATACTTTAATAGGTTTTGAAAGCATAAATTAGGTGAGTGATCTATTTTAACAATCTTAATATCAGTTCTATATAAGTTAATTAAAAAAACAGCTTCATGTAGAAATAATTTTGAAAGACTCTATTTTAGTTCAAAAGAGTTATATATAAATGGATTTAGTCTAATTTGGTTAACACAAAAGGGGTTACTAGTTTATTTTAAGTCAAAGCATAGTAAGAGTTGTATAATTAGCTTAGATTGGATAATTTCAAATACTTCTACACTTTTAATAAAAATTATTGTCATTTCTTCACATGAATTTTTGTGTTAAATCTAGTCAAGAGTTTTCACTACATCTAACAAAATTTTATTTCGTAATCGTAATTAGCCAATATTTTTTTAAATTAAAACAAAGAATATTAAGAATTTTATACTCTTGAAATTACATTGAGAAATATCTGTTCATCGCTCAAGAAACCAATTAAAATCTATACCCAAAAACCCCTTTTTAGTTTGTTTGAGTTTCTTAGCCTTAATAGAATTCTATAAAAGTATTCTATCATTGGGCTTCAAAAGGATTTATGCAAGGTTTTATGATATAATATTTGTAATTTAAGTCAAAATTACATATAGATTTAAAATATCACACACATAAATTAGCTTGAGTTATTATGGATTGCTCTGATTTTAATAACTTTAATTTGTATTATTTAAATACTGATTAATACTTTATTTCTTTTTGCTTGGTTTTATATTAGTTGAGCAAGCAAACTCTTAATGGCTCCTTTTATTTTACTATACTTATCAAGATGTTACATGATTCTCTGCATAGAGTTATGAATAATAAGTGGAAGGCTATAAATGAAAATGAAAACTTATCAAATTTAAAAGTATTAGGTCTGATATTTACAGATATTAAATAAAGATACTGCTAAATCATCTTTGCAATCTACTTCATACTTTGCTTCATCTGACCATACCTTTTTATGTTTTTCCCATTTTTTCCAGTGTTCTTTGAACTTTCAGTCTACTGACGCTGCCACTCTTCTTGGTAAGTACTGCTGAAATATAATAATTCTAGATATGCTTTTTGTAACTTACTATATTAGTGAATGACAGACTGCTTCAAGAACACCATCTCTAGATTTTCATTTTTTATTAATTAATCTCTTTTTAATTTATGAATTTCCTATTATTAATTATCAATATCTCTGGTATGTCAAATTCTATTATTATTATTATTATTATTATTATTATTATTATTATTATTATTATTATTATTATTATTATTATTATTATTATTATTATTATTATTATTATTAATTATTATTAACTTAAAGTAATTATTATAATTATTATAATTTTAATCTAAAATGATTTTAATTTTTATTATATTATATGATTAATAAATTAATACATAAATATATATAATTTGTTATTATTATAATTTTAAGTTTTAATATATTGAATTATATTATTATTATTATTATTATTATTATTATTATTATTATTATTATTATTATTATTACTGCTTTAGTCCATCGATAACATACAGTGTCTTCTTCTATAATATATTATCTCTCTGGTGATTATTCTGAAGTGATTAATACATTTCTTAATGCATAGGCTTGCATTTTTGTGGTTGAAATTCATACTATTAACGGTAAATAGTCAATGATGATATTTTCAGGCTTCTAATTTATATTGAAAATAGATAAACTTTTGAAGCTCTTAATTTCCAAAACAATCTGCTTCATCATCCAGAGTTTTTATCTTTTATCAATTAAATTTCTCTTTTTTTAATTTCTTCTATAAAAAGCTTAAAGACTCTATTTTATATAAAATAGCATTAAGCTCAGTTATTTTTCTACACTCTTTTAACTTTGCCCTTTATAGAGTTTAAACTCATTTGAAAATTTAATCCTGAACTTATTATAATCAATTAAATAATTGAAAGAATAAAATTTGTAAGAATATATGTCATCATTGATGGCTTTCTTCTATATTTTATCCTCAAGAGTGAGATATTTTTCAAAGCAAGAATCTAAATCATTAAATTTTAAGGTTGAGTTCTTCATCGAATTGATTTCTTATACTGGAAAATTAATATCTGTTTCTTATTCTTTATATGCCTTTATGCCTTTATTCTATGAGGAAGACTCAACTTGGTTTCTTGATCTACTGTTTTAAACGAATCTTTTTCTTGTCTCTTCATAAATAAAAATATTTTTATTGTGCTTTCTTGAAATCTCTTTAAAACTCATATAAGAGAATACGATTTCTCACAGAACTCACAGACATGCTTTCCATCCTTCTTTTGATATATGAGAAATAACCTGAGGTGTTAATGTGCATATTCCTCATATGTTTCTTGATAGCTTACTTTTAGAATAATACTTTATTGCATTAATATACTTTAACTCGTAAAATTTAAAGCTCGATGTTAGTTCGTTTAATCTCACCTCAACTTGCTCTTTCTCTTTGACTAATTCCTTCTTATTGTATATTCGAATCTTATTGCTAGACTTGTCAAAGGATTCATAGGTAAGCTACCACTGAGTGCAGACGTCTTTGGTCTCAACCCTTTTTGGTTGCTTGAATGGTAATTTTTATTGTCTTGCTCCAAGAAATTTCGCTCTTCTTAAAAGTCAGCGATCATTTATTTTGCTGATATGGTTTATTATGTAATTAAAAATATTTAATAAAAGATATCAGACACTCAGGTATATATAGAGATGATAAAAAATGTAGCTTTATTAAAGTCTTTAATATGGCATATTTATTATGAGATTAATAAACTTTTTAATAACTTATATTACTCATGTTTCACTTGGAGACTCTTCAAATAAAGTTTGAACTTAACATGGAGGACCTCCTATCAGAAGATTAAATAAAAAACTGAATTCTATCTATAAAATTTGGAAGAAGTTTAAATTTATCTCGCATATCTTTTCATGGCTTGCTAGGTCCTGCTTTTTAAAATTAAGAATTTAATAAAATTAGGATGGATACCTTGATTTAAGTTTTCTTCAAATTACTTGGAAGTGGAAGCAAATGTGGTCTTTAAAAAATTCAATGAAGAGAATTCAATCTCAAGATTTAATAGGAAAACTTTCGAAGCAAAGAAGACTTTTACAGATATTTTGTCTAGCATTTAGTTTTTCTTCATTAACAAACTTAACAACCATCGTACTTTGGAGGAATTTAAATCTCATCCTTATTTGCTAAATGAGGAGAAAAATTAAAAAAGACCAATGAAAACAAGATGATGGAGATTCCTAATTTCGCTAAAATTTCAGTAACACGTCTGAATGATAATGCGAGAGAGCAAGATATTATTATTTTATCCTTTAGTTGTCAGAGAGAAACTTCTTCTCTAGCCTTTTTGAACTATATAATCTGAGTAATTAAATGAAGTTATTTAAGAAGCTCAAAAATAAAATCATAAGAATCTCTTTTAAAAAGAAAAATAAAAAGGGAATTTAGATCAGAGACACCTAGCTGCAAGAATTGAATAAGCACCAATTTATCTAAATAAAGCTTATATTTCTAGTTTTTAAAAAATTGGTACTACTATATATTTTATGAAAGGAGCAGTAAATTAAACAGAAAGATAAAATCTTAAGTAAATTATGAATTAAGCAAGATACTCCTTAAAGATATTGAAATTTATGATTATAAATATAAGATATGACTCTATGAAGCAAAACAAATGGTCTAACAAGTTATAAATGGAAGAGAAGCCAAATATCTTTAAGAATTTATTTAATATCCAAATTATTCATTTGTTCAAATCTAAAACTTATTTAGTTATATAAAATTTTCCTCTCTATCACAAACTATAAATCTATCTTTAAGTCAATAATAAAGTAATGGGGCAGAAGCTTCTTATAATAGCGACAAAACAAATCTCTATTCCATTGAATAAAGGACTGTAGCCAACATTAAATACAATTCCTAAGTTTTGCCTTTCTTATTCCATCCTTAATTCTACATTTATATGAAATGATAAATTATCAACAAACTAGATGATCTCTTAGTCATAATACTTGTCCATAACCTAATTCAATAACTTTATATATTCATAATTTATAATTTGGAAAATTTAGTGAATTAATATTTTAATTAAAATTAATAAGAATAGTAATAGTGTTAATAAGAATAGTTAATAAAACTAAAAAAAATGAAACTGTTAAGAATGAACTTCTATCTCTCTAATTCTCCTTCATTCACATCTCCATCTGCATGTATAAGCTATCTTGGCCACCCCGACCTTCCACCTACTGAAATACCAAGCCGGTGGTACCTAGTACTGCGGCAGCACCTACTCTATAAATTATAAAATAAAAGATACAAAAAAGTGAAACTTACATTTAATGAATGTTGATCATGCTGGAAATATCTGCCATCAAAGTTTTCTGATTATATTTATAAGTATTCTTATTAATTTTAATTAAAATATTAATTCACTAAATTTTCCAAATTATAAATTATGATTATTTATCGGTCATTATTGAACAGGGTGGGTAACATAATTTTTTAAGAATAGAATTAGTTTGGACCTAATAATTTTTAATCATAAACTTTTATGTTGCTTGAATTAGTGGCATTTTTCAATGTAAAGGTATTCAAGATTACTACAGCTTCATCTCCTTTTATTAACTTTATGTTATTATTGTAGGCATACATTTGATTAGAGAAAATATTTTACGTCTAAATTTAAACCGATTTATCTCGGTCTAAAGATGAATTCTCTATCATATAAGTACCATATTGTCTATGTTTCTAGAAAGTTAACTGCCATAATTAATATTTTAATTATTATTTATTTTATTTCATTTTATTTTCCCAAATCAAATATATTCCTACAATAGTAATATCTCTGTATTTAATCATTTATATAATTTTTATTTGTCTTATAAAATGGAACTTAAAGTCAATCACTATCTAAATACAATTAACTGTCTTAAATTATTCAATTATTTTTATATAAAAACGTTTTCTATAGATTAAACATTGAAGTAAAGCTCAGGAATATGATCTACTAGAATTATAAAGGTCTGTAGGCTTAAAATGAAGTTACTATCTCTTTAAATTTAGTACTAATAGAGAAAAAGACAGAGTCTTATGGAGCACTTTGCTTTATGAAGTGTAATTTATAGCATGTAAGAATTGATCACTATAAATATCAATTAAATTACCAAAATTTAAATCATAACTCCTGCAGACACCCTTTTAATTCTAATAAAGTACGCTTAAATTAAATTATCTATATTTTTTATAAAAATAAATCAAACTACTGAAGGGCATTGAGGTGTTTTGACTGTTCCTTTAACTAAAATGTACTATTTCTAGTTATAAATTGTTAAGTTATGTGTAAACCCCAAAACTTATGTTCGCAAAGAAATGAGAAATGTATAAAAATTTTATTGATATCGATAAATCAGGAATTTTAAAAAGCTAAAATTTAACTGATTAAGGGAGAGTCTATCCACACAGTCTGAAATGATAGTTTCGAAAGATCCTGCAAATTATAGATTTTGTTTTCCATAGCACTAGTATAGTTAAAATTCATCCTTTCACTATACTGAATCTATTTTTATAAATTCCAGTATGTTTCGCAAGTAATTTATTCAAAATTTTAGCTTTACTTTAAAACCCTCCTCTTTTAGGGTCTAAAATCCAGTCTTGAGTATAAAATCCAAAGCCAATCTTGATACTCTTCAACAGTGAGTGCGATTATCGAAAATAAGTTGCCTAGCTTTTTACATGACTTAAAAAGCATTTTTCTATTGGTTATGTATTTGTAATGAACACGACAAAGTTTAAATTGCATTAAGGTCAGTGGATTTAGTGATTTTTTAATTAAGCCAATTTTAATGATCCCAGACCCTAACTAAGGTCAACCAAAAGACCCATGGCGGATCAAACATTTCTCAAGGTCTATTTTTCACACCTTATTATGCTGGCATAAACATTACCAATGTCAATGAATTGAATAGCAGCCTGCTGTTATTAAGCTTCAATGGATTAGGGGGGAAGCGAGATTTTCTTATAGTAAATTTGAAGAATCCAGTGGTGTTTTTTAATAATCCACCTATTAAATTTGAAAATCCACTATGTATTACTATAATTTAAACTTAAAAATATCTATCATGAATCCAGACCAAGAGCAGGATCTGCTCGCTCAGTCTTTTTCTATAGAGATTGAAGAACTGAGCCCTGGTAAGCTTTTTTCTTTACTTAACCCCTATATTAGATTTATTGATTGATAATTCAAATGAATAGTTAGCTCAACTTCTTGAGCTGAGTGATCGGATTTTTGAAAATCTTGAAGCCAAGGCTACTATGGATGATGGCGGCAAAGTCAAGGGCCTTAAAGCTGAGTACAAGGGAGCCGAAGATAGCGGCAAAATCAATAGAGCAAAGGAATTCCTACATTTAAAAAAAACTATGATTTGAATATCCTGTTGTAGCAGGAGGATTTCAAAGGCTAGGAATATAGTGAGAAAGTTTTTAAACAATAGCAAAACTAAAAAAGTCGAGAACAGCAGTTATACCAAGTCACAGATCTGATAATCTTAACCAATCTTTAATAAATGAGGAAATGAAGATGTGTGAGTTCCAGACTACTGTAAGCTTAGAAAGTGAGTCAATGTAAGCTCCAAGACTCCTACCTAAGCTTGTTATTAACTATAGATCAATCATTGTACATGATATGGTGGCCAAGCACTTTGAAAATTTCAAATAATCTGATTATTAATAAAAGGAGCAAATCCTTCAAGAAATAATATCTCGCAACACCCAATCATTTTTTTCGTTCCTAAAGCACTTTGAGATGGCAAATGAACCGTAAGTAAATGAAGGGCTCTTCCCCTTAATAACAGATATGATCTCAAGCAAATTGATCCTGGACTAAGAGTCGAAGGCTCGTATCTTTTTGGCTGCCCTTGGTTACTATACAGGGGAAAGGCAACAAGTTTAAGACACCTTAATATAAGAATTAATTCTCTTACTAATAAGATCTCCCAAAGTTAGACAAGCTATGGGCTTAGCAAACTTGGTATTCATTACTGAGTCAACATATCTAAGTAATCAGCTTGCTATAGTCTAGAAACTTAACGACTATAATCCAGGCATCATTCACCTTCTATCTGAAACGTGGCAATACTTTTAAATTGATCCTTAGGTCATTAAGCTAATACCAAATTCCTTCTTTATAATGAATGTGCCTTTTATTATCATGCATAAGCATGATTCTGGATTGAACCTAATAAGAGACATTCCTGTAGAATATACAGAGTACTTTGTAATAATTTGTGCCTTATACTCTCCTAATTTGGAATCCTTAAAAGACTACGTATCTTCTAATAGAGCAACTTTCTTATAAAAGTAAGAAGTAATTGACAAAGCTTCAATTGTTCACTTTATGAAAGGCCTTGCTACAAGACTGCAATGCAGTGATCAATAGTGGGTAGGGAAGATTGAACAAATCATTGATTGCGAATGCGCAAGTTGAGAAGAATGCACAGTTAAGCATCCAGATTATTAATAACTTTTTAAACTATGATTTCTCTGACCTTGACAGAATAATGCAATTACCAAGGGCTATGGAAGCCTTCTCTGAAAAGGCTGTTACTGATCTTCTATAGTTATTTAAGAATGAGAATTAGTCTGCCGAAGTTGCATTGAGATTCAATAGTAATTCTTAAGAGGTGCTCTTAAGAGGTGCTCTTAAAAGTAAGTGACTAATTAGAGACTTTGGAGTGAAATTTAGGCTCAAATTCTACTGCTCTCAGGTCTTATGTTTAAACTACGCTTGTGATAACCTTAACAGCAATCATTTCATTCATTTTGGAATTGGTAATGGCAAGACTTTAATATGTATTGCAATAGCAATCCTAATTGCTCTTTAAACTCAGAGGTTATTCTTTATATTAAGCAAGAATGAGCACTTAGTACAAAGAGACTTCAAACGATATTAGAGAGTCATTAAAGCAATGTCGCTTAATTGCAATTTAAACTTCTTTGCCAAATACACTGGTATCTATTTCTACACTTCACCTCAACTTAAAAAGATGTAAAAGAACAAGACTGTTAGTGTATGGGAGCAAAGCTATGTATTAGTCGACGAGTACGACTGGATCATGTTTGATGGCTCTGTTGATGCTATAATCAACTCTCTTGAGTACTTTCAGCAAGCTCATAAAGTGATAGGATTTTCTGGAAGCAATCTCTCTTAAACTGAAGAGAACTGTGTAAAGCTAGCCTTTTAAGCTACATCTGCAGTATTTTTTACTCTTGATAAACTCTAGAGAGACAAGAAGACTCAATACTCTGATGTGCTTGTGAGTACTAATTAGAATGATTACTTGGCTAAGATCAAGGAGATTATAATAGGATAATTAAGCCACTCACCAGTTCTAATAGTGGCTTAAACTAACTATAACACGATAGAGTATGGCCTTTAGAAATCAGGCTACGACTTCACAAGTTTAAGCAGAGGCAATGCTGCCATTATTGAATCCCATGATTGAAGGCAGATACTTAATGAATAATGCCAAGAAGGAATACGGCATATACTTGCTGAATGAAGCCCATGGAAGAGGTACTGACATTCAAACGAATGATGAAATCAACTAGAACGGAGGTTCTTACCTCATCATTGCAGATGTCTTCTCTAAGAGATCTGAAGAGCAGATTTTAGGTAGGATTGGAAGACTTAATACGAAGGGCAGATGGCTAAGAGTGCTATATAGGCTCAACTCCAAAGATAGTGCAGAGTAGCTTCTCATAGTAGAATAGCATGAGGCTGACCTTATATTAGATAAGAAGTTCAATGAAGTATAATTCAATTTGTAAGACAAAAAAGAAGCTTCCGATTTGGAATTTATAGATCAAACAAAGGAGCCAGAAGTTCCTTCAGTAAAGATTCCAGTCAAATAGGCTGAAGATCCAAAAGTATAGGCTATAGTGGAGAAGATAGTGAAAAAAGTGGAAAGCGCTGTCATTGGAGCTATCCATGATTTTGAAGAAGCAAAGAAGAATTCTGAAGAGGAAGTAAAGACTGAAGAGCCAAGACCTGAAAGTAATTTAGGGTTTTATTAACCTTCTATCATAGTATATAAGATGAGCCAGAACCCTGTGCTCTAAGTTAAGCCTCTCAGTGAAGTTGAGAAGATCTTCAAGAACGGCGTAAAGCGCCAATATGCAGAGATCACTAAAGGTCCAGACAAGGAGAGATCATTGAGCAAGGTACGTAAGAAACTGACCAACAAGAGGGGTAAGAAGGCCCAAGAGAAGGCAGAGCAGATTAAGGACTTAATTTAAAATTTAGGTTTACTTGTAAGGAGGAGTTAAAGAGAGAGAACTTTGATAATACCTACCAAGAATATGAAGAGAACGAAGAAAGCATGGAAGCCTGTTGAAGATGGCTTCAAATCAAAGGAGAGCTTCAAAAGCGATATAGATCATAGGAACCCCTAAAGAGCGGAGTGATAAAGAAGATGATTTTAAAGCTTAATTTCTATAAACAATTCACCATATTCTAACTCTTCATATTGATGGTGTTAATTAATAGTATATGTATAGATGCCATCAGAAGTTAAATCCTGAAGTTCTACACTTGCCCCTCAAGATTCTATGATCCAAAGTCTTGTATAACTTGCTCTTTCATTTTGCGTAAGTCAACCACCTCACTTTCTAAATATTCATGCTCTTGCTTCAGCCTTTTAGTTTCTTATAGGAAGATCTATCTATCTGACTTCAAGGCCGTCTCATAATCTTTCACCTCTTCAATCTCATCTCTTGTCCTCTTTCTTTTAGAGGAATTCTTCATTAGGTTGATAGCCTTACCTCGCTCAGCTACAATTAAGTCAATATGAGAGTAAACTTACTGCCAAAATTTAGGCACCTAGATAGTGCGTCGACGAATTCGGGTCTCTTTTCAACTACGAGGTCTCTGCTTAGCTCGAGCTTCTCTTTCCGTTGAAGCATCGCATAGTGGATCATGTTTGAGACACCGTCGATGTCTAAGGTGTAGAGCCAATCACAGATCCATTGCCTGTCTAGGTGGACCCAGTCTCGCTCATCAGATAGAAAGCTGAGGAGTCTGTGGATGTCTCTCGCATATTCGAATAAATCCTGGACTGTGAGTCCCTCTATGTTGGGCACTGCGGACACTTTGACGTCCTCTCTCCTGATAGGATTTACAATAAATGACAACGGGTTACCTCCTTCTTAGCTCGGATGACTGACTTGAAGAATTAAATGTTGGTTGAGTCAGGCTTTGGCAGGAAGGCCCTACAATCCTGGGTGAGAAAGTTGTAAAGCTTTTTCATGCTTTTGCACTTCTAGGCTAGTTCTTAAACATTGATGCCAGTAAGTTAGGGTTGGTTCATTATAATTTAATAGGTGGGTGCCATCCTCGGCTTCAAATAGACAAAAATTGCCTCATGATGCCAAGACTGTTACTTAAAATAGATGGTCTTTTTCACTATTATAAATGATTTCAGGACAATAGGATTTCCGCTTACGGATTTCATTTCAGATCAACAGAAAATCATTATTAATATATTTAGCATTAAGCATATGGAATCAAGATCTAAAAAGCAAGCGCCAAAACATATTTAGATTTTCCAGGAATAGATTGAGGATAAAATGAGAAGTAGCTCTAATAGTGAGCTTAGCTCAAGTAGTAATGAAGATGATGACAGAAATTCTGTTAATTATATAACGACCAATGTGCTTTATCAAAGAAATTTGACAGTATCTGACGTGAAGATAGAGACTGTAAGAAAGAGAGAGATGACCAACCTTTCTATGAACTTAAGGATTCCATTAATACAAAGGCTTTATTATTGATCCTAAATCAGCGTACCATGATAGTAGACTCGGTGGATTTAAAGAGTCCTTATTAGGTGAGCTTGAAATAAGGGCCCTTGGTTAGGTGACGCTTAGAGTCTGCACCGAGTATACTTAATCAGAATTATAACCGTAAGGAATGCTTGAAAGAACTAAAAATAATGAGATGAAAGAATTGGAAAAAAAAGTTTTGGAAAACCATAAATTTAAAGAGAGTCTACCAATTTTTGAGAAGCATTCAGTCATAATAGCGTAAAAATCGTGAATAGGTAAGTTCTTAAAATATAGAGAAATATAAATAAAAGTTGATGATAAATATTTTATAATTATTCATTTGAAATCTGTTTGATATATTTTATTTATTTATATACTTTGGGACCAAGTAGAAAAAGTTATTTATTATTACTACTTGGTCCCACTATTTATATTTATATATTTATAATAAAATTGAAAATTAAATTAATTCAAAATGTATGATATAAATGTAATTTGTTTTCTACAATTATTACATGTGATTTATGCAAGTTAAATAAAATGAGTAATTAATCTCTAAAATTCTATTAAAAGCAACAATATTTTAAAGTTAGTAATATTTTATGTTTAAAATTGTTATTTATAAAATAAAATAAAAAAATAAATAAATCACATGCAATAATTGTAGAAAACAAATTACATTTATATCATACGTTTTGAATTAATTTAATTTTTAATTTTATTTAAATATATAAATATAAAGACTGGGACCAAGTAGTAAAAATAAATAACTTTTTCTACTTGGTCCCAAAGTATATAAATAAATAAAATAAATCAAACAAATTTCAAATAAATAATTATAAAATATTTATCATCAACTTTTATTTATATTTCTCTATATTTTAAGAACTTACCTATTCACGATTTTTACGCTATTATGACTGATTCTTAGCTGTAAGCAGTAATGCCTCGTAGATAACTCAAGATCATGAGGAAAAAAGCAGAGCATCAATAGAAAGAATTAAAATTTGCTCAGGAATCCTTGAGGCTAAGTAAATAAGATGGCTTATCTTGCTAGCAGATTATGGAAAGGCTTGGAATTTCGTAGTATAAATTAAGGAGGAACCTTAATAATCCCATTAAAAAAGCTTCGTTCTGGAATCTCAACTAAATGAATCGAGGGAAATACAAGAAACTGCATAGTCGGGCACGCACTCTTATAGTGAACATGCAAACTTATGACTTAGCGCCGATACAAATATCAGACATCCAAAGAGGCCTCATATAAAAAGTTTAGCTTCAATGTAACAAGTAAATGATTCGGAGGTTTTAAAGAATGAATTGATGATGACTTATAGTAAGTTAAGTAGATAACGAACCTTCACAACAACAACAGCAGTAAACTTCAGAGATAGTACTTTTTGTGCAAGCTGGCGCTTACTTTGAATGAAGTCGACTAGCGATGGTGAGAGAATACCGTTATCATAATCGATAACGCCCCCTATCATAGATCCTAGAACGTGATAGCGCAGTATGGCCAGCTCAAGCTCCCCATCATGTCCTTGGGCCATACCATTACAGGCTTGCATCTGCAGAGCTCAAGCTCTCCTGGATCAAAAACAGAGACCTGAACCCTCTAAATACCAAAGCTCAATCGAAGTAAGTTACGAGCTGTTTAATTTTTTAGGAGTTATTGAGCAGGCTTCATGAAGGAGCTGGGCATGACCATTAGTAGAATAAACTAGAACCTTGTCAGGCGGTGCTATTACCATGAGCTCACCGCCGCTCTTGATTCAATCTCACTTAAGGATCTTTAATGGATACAAATGCTACTGAACCAGCACTAAATTAAAAAGAATTATGTTAATTGAACTTTAATTATAGTAAGTTTATAAATTTAAATTTATTTTCTTATTTTGATTTGGGGTTTCTCTTCTACTATTGCTATTAATTAAAAAGTGTAAAGCTTAAACAATAAAAATAAATAATCCTGTAAATTTCTATAAAAATAAAATTGTTTTAAGTTTTGCATTATTAATTAAAATTAAATAGTAGGGATTAGAAAAATATAGTAGAAGTATCTATTAGCAAATAAACAATTTATAAATTGTTTACTTATTTTCTAAATTATTTCTTTAAATCTATTCATATAAAATTATTTGCATTATAAATAATAAATAAGAATAATATACCGGAACTTAAATTAAAGGTATATATGTTAAAGAGTATTCAAATATTATAACTTTACATATAAATTAAATTGTTTAATCAAAACAAAAAATTGTCTTTTGTTTTAAATTATTTGAAGATATTTTTTATTTCAATTAAACCTTAAAAAAATAATTAAGCAACCTAAATAAAAAAATTCGTATTAGAATTGTTTGTAATTAAATTGAAGATTTTATAAAACTTCGGCGCTTAAGTTTAAATTTACAAAATATAGCTATATAGTATCATAATAAATGTAAATTTGAATTTAGAATATAATTAATAAAAAAATTATAAATGCAATTACAACTGATTGCAAAAGTCTATATTTGATGAATATTTTCAATTTATATTTTTAAGATCCTTAATTTAATAATTTTAGATTTTAAATGACTATATGTATGTTTATCAATTTGCAAATAGCTTTAAAATAAAATACTTAAAAGAGAATTCTATTTATTTTTAATTTATATATTTTATCTTATTCATACTAGAGTATTTATTTTATTTGAGTACTTAAGTACTAATCAACATATTTAACATGCTTATTTATAAATAAATTAAATTACTCTTAGATTTCTCTTAAATAGGGATTAGTTAATTGAAGCGATTTGTTTTTAAATAAGTTATTTAAATACTTACCTTATATTAGCTTGCTTGAAGTTTGATTGAGGTATGCTAGGTTTTCCGAAAGTTAATTGGGTACAATTAGCAATAAAGCTAAGGTCAACCTTCTTTAAGCAATTGTTTACCTCTGGCGAACAATCCACAAAGTGGGGATAATTCCTTCACATTAAACTATTGCTTGGATCATTGGCTGGTGTAAGTATTTGTTGGTTAAGCATCTCTTTTCATTCAAGTAAGGCTTCACGTTTTGCAGTTTTGTCTGATTCAAAAATTGATTATATTTTAAAAAAATTAGGCTGTAGGCTCTGGCTTACTGTCGATTCGTAAGTTGAAATTGATGAAGACTTTGCAATATCTATGAGTAAAAGACTATCGATGATCACTAATTGAAAAGTTTTGTTTTATCAATTTTAATTAAAAATAATTTTATAATCATTAAATATATCAATTTAGCTTATTAATATATAGAAGCTTACACATGTATGCGAGACTTCTAATAATTTATTTATATATTAATTAAAAAAATACATCTGTGTCTATTATTTTAATCCAAAAATTATAAATAGATTAATTAAAACTTTTATTTATTTATACTTTAATTAATCAAAGGTATTATTGTTGAAGGTTAAGGCAAGGTCTTATATACCACATATCCATTAATACCTCCCTCCAAAACCCCTATGTATAATAATATAAGAGTGTTTGATTAATGTTTTACTGCTTTAATTAGCTACATTAGCCTTATTTCCTGGCAATTCTAAGCCAGATCTCTTTGTAAATATGTGCTAAAATTAAAAATACTTTCCCAAAAGTTATCGAAAGATGCTTAGGAAATATGTTTATTTCTCTATCTCTAATGTAAGTATTTTATTTTTATTGATTTCTTTCTCAATAGGTATAAAACCACATAGATCAATTAAGACAAGAAAATTGGGGAAAAGAACAATTAAGTTCAAAATTAATAATTATTGGCTAATAATATAAATAATTAGGCTAAAATCAAATTTACACACCCTGATTGGTTTATTTTATAAGGACAATTAATCGAGGCAATAGTTTTAATAATTAGCCCAAACATTATAATTATACGCCAATTATAATTAATTTTTAATTTAATTGTTCTTTTCCCCAGTCTTCGTGTCTTAATTGATCTATCGGGTTTTATACTATTATAATCGATGTTTTGTTCAAAGAGATATGAGGAGTTGTGTAAGGAAAAATTTAAAAAGCAGCTAAAAAAAGAGCAAAATCCCTTCAGCTATCTCCCTACCCATTCATCTCACGATCCTATTATAAGATTACCATAATGACTTTCATATTATGCTTATATGATAGAAAGAAGCATTTTATCGTAAGAAAGTTGCCATCTAATCGAAAGGAAAAAAGCTCCAATATCAAAATATATTGAGATCCAGCAAATGAAAAGTTGAAATTATGAGCGGGCTCTGCGCTGACCGTAGATCGAGATCACCTGTACAACCATTGAAAAAATGTCCCCCGTATATGCTTTAGCCTAATATTGAGTAGTTAGGCTCCAACATATCCAAAGAGAGTATGAGTGAGTCTCACTCAAAAAATATGATTTTGTCGATCCAAAGAAAAAGGCCAAGGCGCTCGGTGAATTTGGAGCGGCCTTTGCACGCGCCAAAAAATTAAGATATCTTCACAACCACTTCTCAGTTTAGTTGCAGAATTTAATATTCGTAATCTATGCAGCATTGCCTATTACTTTGCTTAGAAGAGATCTATTCTAAAGCGATTCAGTTTGGACTTATTGGAAGAATAAGAAAAGTGCTAGAGCGCTTATGTCATAGGAAAAAACTTAAAACCATACCTTTAGCAAATTTTGGAATTCCTTAGCAAAAGGCTCCAGAGTCAAATTAAGCCGACCTAACACAATTCAGGCCCAAATCGAACGAATATGTAATCGGATTGGCCTCAATATGATCCATATGAATGGTAGTTACCTCTCAACTTGGGAAAATTCTGAAGTTTTCCAGAATCATTAAAAGTCGAATATTATGCTTCATTATGTCAGACATTAAGTATAAGTGAATGCTTGAGCATGTCTTTTCCTGATCCTGATAGTTTAATAAGTTCCCCTTATTCTTCCATCGTTTTTAGTTTTTTGAGAAGGATATCTTAATTTGTCGAGAAAATAATTTCTAGCTTAAAATTAGAAAATTCGGACCGATATCAACTTCATATCATTGTTTGAGATTTTTAGAAAAAAATTACAGTTCTCCTTGATACCATTTTTTTGTGGATTAACATTGACATTATAAAAATTTCAAAAACCATCTTTGCTCGATCAAAGTCATGTATTAGTGTTAGTTGAGTCTTAGAATTACTTGGCTGCTCATACGATATTTTGTTGAGGGCTTAAGCAAAAGTTTCACTAGTTCCATATTTTCGGAGGAGCAGATGGCTTTTATTCACCCAGAATTTGTATTAATCATAATGCTTTGGAACTGATTCATTGAAGAAAATTAATTATAGGGTGAATTTTATGGTTATTTTTATAATGGTGGTGATAGAAATATAAAATTTCTATGTTTAACTGTGCAATTTTATTTGGCTATGAGTGCCAAGGAGACATGGTATTGTGAGTTATGATGGTATGTACAAATAATCTTTGTTATAAATAAAGTTTGCTGAAATCCATATTTTATTTACTTTTAAAATTGAATTTCAAAATTTGTTAAGCTTTTAAATCAATAGACTTAGTCGCTCGGGGTTTTGGGGTTTATGTTGACTATTCATATTTCAAATATGTATTTTCACTCTCTGTGTTTAGATATTTGATTATGAGGCCTTTGTATCTTGTTACCTGGTATTCTGCATCCATAGTGCTGTTATACATATGCGTTTAATTCTTACACCTGTCATACTTCAATAATAGTGATATTGTTTAATATATGACAAGATTTTATTTCTTTGATATTATTTATTAAATAGGAGTGTTTTTTACGTCATAGATTGAATCCTTTAATTACTAATCTTTGTGTTAAGTTCACTAATTTTGAATTAGGATTGCTCCACTCTCTTCCTATTCACAATCTTAAAACTATTTCATCGACTTTTTTATGAAATATGGAATTAGAAACTGTAGTTTCCTGGAATACTTCCTTAATCACTTGAATTCTCTCCCATGAATGATTGCTGATAATTTCAATTTAGTTTAAGCCGAAGTTTGATAACTTTGGTAATCTTTTGGAATGATGGTATTGCTTGTTGGTGGTAGTGATGGAGCTTAACTAAAATTATTAGTCGATTCTTAGGCTTCAGGTATGTTTATTATTTATAAAGTTATTTCCTTTGTTTAAGTCCCTTTTCGTGTTTGTTGTTTATCTTTATAGCTCATGTTAGTTGTTGACATAGCTCTAATTTAATTTTGAATATGCAAAACCTTGAGATTATAATATTTGATAATAAAAGGCATTTAGAATCTAATTTTGGTGGAGTTGATACTCATTTTTTACAATAGTTCAGATTAAAATAATAGTTTATATTCCGTTTTATAAATCCATTCTCCTCGATTATAGATGTTTAAATAGATTCTTTTGGCTGAATCAATGTAGTTCTGATTCTTCTGATATTTTCATATAAGTTCCTTGTATGTTCCTACTTTTGTTGTTGTTGTTGTTGAGAATTTAATTATTTTATCATTAAATATATATTTTGGTTGTTTTGATAATATTTAATACACCATATATAGGGGCATTTGCAAAAGTTATATTTATATTATTAAATGATATTCATTTATTTTTTAATATATAAAAAAAAGGCAATTAATGTAAAGTCATGTAAATAATAATCATAATTCTTTTTTTTAAAATATAAATTACTGGATATAAATATAATGTTAAAATGTTTGCACTTAAAATTTTAATTGGCCTATTATTACACCTTAAAAATTGACTTATTCAAATTATATTTTGAGAAAGGGGTGTTGAAACTTAATTAATTGCTTTCTTTGCTTGTCTCTTAAATGAATTATAGTAGGAAAAATCTTTAGGTTTATAAATATTTTGCATTATGCGAAAGGAAAAAGTTTTGTAAAAAGCTAGGATTGGAGTGAATGAATTTTTTTTAAAATATATAAAAAAAATTCTATTAATTTATTTATTGATAGTAATTTATTTATAATGATTGAACAATTACTAAAGTACAACTAAATAAATATAGTTATAATTAATATGAATTTATTATTCATATGAAAGGGAATTGAAAATTTAGAAAAACACAATTTTTGAGTTTTACAACTATAATTTTGTATATTTATGTATATAATAAATAAGAATATCTTGTTAATTGACCCTCTATATATCCAATACGCAATCGATTGAATTATTTATATCTCTATGTGCGTATAGTTTATCTATTACCATCTACATGATTGCATGTTTCTTCACTGTTTTATTTGTCACTATTAGTTAATATTTATAAGAGATAATAAACTAGAATTTAATTCAATTTTAAAATAATTTATTTTGTAAAAAGCTAATAAAATATAAATTTAATTAATTAATTTTTTGTTTGATAAACAATTTATTAATATGTTTATCACTATTTAAAAGTATTAATGAATGTTTATTGTTTAAAGAGTTAAGTAATTTTACTTTAGAGTAAAATATTAGAAGTAGTTGTCGTTAAATACTTTAGATAAATTAATAAATTGCAAGATTAAATCACAATTGCAAAAATACCTAAAAGTGTATATAGATATTAGAGCCGAAAAATTGAGACCTTCTTTCTGTCTCCAAGGAGGTTTCCCGCTCTCATGTCTGCCGTTATGCTCCCTAGGTCATTCTGTATTGTCCATCCTCTCCTTTGTTGTCATCGGATTTAATGGGTGGAACCTTGGCTTCTCCATCATCGATCTGGTCTGCTGATCCCCATTCCAGAATCCTATTCCTGTATTTCTCCTTGAATTAGCTTAGTATTTTTCTTTAAAAGATACTCTTCTACACCGGAGACTTCTTTGACAATCTGGCTAAACTTCCCTTCGTAATCTGCTAGTTCCTTTCCAATATTCTTCTCGGGTCATCCTCTAAATTATATTGTCCCATACGTTGATTTATGGGTTGAAGCGTACTGAGTCTGACCCCATTCTTGTCGTTAGCTATGTGTCATATTATTTCACTTCTCTTTTCCAAATCTCTCACCATTTCCTACTCCATTATTGCTATCCCGATCTTCCGATCTCCATTTTGTTGTATCCTACCTCCAGGTTGAACATAAGGTAGCACCTCTGCATCTTAAGCCAGTCTTTGCAAAGATTTGAAATACTGACTTCCCTTATAAATCCAGAGCAAGGTGTTTATGATGATAAATCCCATCTCTTTGTTGTCTACTGCACTTTGATTGATTCATCTTCTTCTTTACTTTAATTTTTATATTTCTCTTTTAATTTATTAATTATTTATAATTCTCTGATCTATCACCCTTTTATACTTTTCAGATTTATTTAATTGGATGTTTAATCTATCGTCAATTATAACTCTCATCAAAATAATTTCCTCTTTTTTTAACCTAAGTCACTCTTTATAGTTTTTAATTGGTTAGTAATTACTTACTCTTCTAGTTTTCTGATTCTTTAGTCCAATCACATCATATTGGTTATGAATTCAATTTATTTGTGAATTCTGTCAAATAATCATTTTTATTACAGTGATTAAGAGAATCTTGTTTGGCCACATGCTTAATTTATCAGGTTGAAAACTTTCATATAATTTTTTTCTACAAAGACCTTGTAGACACTACAGTAATGGTTCATCTCGTAGTTGATAATTATTTTCCCTTGACTTACTGCCATCATCGTGTCCATGACGTTTTTAGTAAAAAAAAGTTTCTTCATTTTTTGAAGTTCTTTTCCTTTTTTCCCTTTTCCTTTATTCGATCATCGATTCTTTTTGGCTTTTGGAACCTATCTTAGTTCAGATTAATCTTCTTCTTGATCTTCTAAATTAAGTCTCTTATTATTTCACTAGTGCTAGTTTCCTTTTAATTAGGTGATATTCAGTCAAAATAGTGATTAAATCGTGAATATAATAATGCTTAAATATAAAGAAATCTATAATATACATAACTTGAATTTTTTATAAAATATTTATTAGGAATTAGCTTGATTAAAAATAAAATAATATATAATTGTGAATTAAATTATTTATATTTATTTATTTTTGCTAATTGAGCCCATTATATATATTTATATTTCAAATTTTTATATTTCAGTTTGTTTATTAATTTCAAATAATAGAAATGAAGTTTAATTTTAATCAATGTTAAGTTTCATTTATTTTTAAGAAAAACATGATAATTTAAAAATAGTTTTCTAATAAAAGCATAAAATCTTTAAAATTTTTAAATTTCAATGTATAAAATAAATTAAATAATAAACATAAAAACAGTGAATAAATTACATTTCATTTGATTAGAAAAGTAATTTGATAAATAAAAGAAAATCTTAATATATTTGATTTTAATCAGTATTTTAAACAATAAATATAATAAAAATGGGCGCAAGTAGTAAAAATATAATATTTACTACTTGCGCCCATAATAAATATAATTAAATATAAATCAAGTAAATTTATTAAAATAATTATAATAATTTTACGAAAATGATTTATTTATAATTTATTTGTATATTAAGAATTATTTAATTTACTATTTATTTTCTATTTTGACTGATTCCTCAGTATTATGTTTGAAATGTCCCTTGACATTTGAATGCAATTTTTTAAACTTGCAACTCCATCTCTTTAATTTCCTCTATTTTCACGAATCCAGCAGCCACCAGAAGAGTATATTTATAGATTATTAGTGATCTGATTTATGCCATCATTAACGTGTCGCTAACCGTTCTACTGTTTGAGTATGTTAGTCTTTAGTCGAATTATGTCTTAATTTTTATCTCATTCCACGTTTTCTTTATCAGTTCTTGTGGGTTCAGGCATAGGTTCATTCCTAAGTATTTTATTTCTTATACCTTCTTAATGCCTTTTATCTGGAATTCTTTTTACAAATGCTTTTGCGTCGCTCAAGAAGACTGTCTTTTTAGTGCCGAGTTTTAGATTGTGAGAACTTTTCAATCTCTCTCTCAAAACAGTCAATGACTCTTGGGTGCTTGATATTTATTAGAATATCATCTGCAAATGCTATTGATTTACCTAACTTGATTAATGATTTCAGTTGTTGCTGTGAGTATAAATTATCTTGTTGGTAAATATTGAACAATATAGGTGAATACTACTATATTGGGCTACTCCTTTTTGGGTTATTATTTCCTCTTCTTCTAATGTTATTTTGTTTCCATCATACAACATTTCAATAATTTGACTAAACTTATAGTCTTTTTGACTAAATATTCTTTCCTTGAGAATTAATTATAGTTTGTCCATCCAAACAGAGTCATGCACCTTCTAAAAATATATCAAGAGATATGCTTCTCTTTGGTTACTCTTCCTACTTGTTGCTTTATATGATCTAGCATCCTTATTAAGTTTATATGTGTACTCTTGTTTTCTTTGAAACCATTCTGGTAGTTTCCCGTTTTTAAGAGTTCATTTTTATCATCTTTAATTTTGCGTAGTAAGACTTTTCCACAATTTTGCTAAGATGAAAGTTTATTACTATAGGTTTTGTGTTGTTCACTTCTAGGTACTAGTCGTTCTGATCCTTGCTCAGTAGAATAAGCCTTCCATTTTTAATATAATCTGGTATTTACTTTGAGTTTAGCCAATAAGCTATTTTACGACTTACTGTCTTGCACATCTTCGGTATTGCTAATTTCCTTTTAAGTGAGTTGCCTCTCCTCTAGGAATTGATTCTTTCAGACCCTCTTTAATTAGTCTCTTCCCTAATTCTTTAATGTGGAAGTAAAAATCCCCCATCACTATTATTCTCTGTTTTTAGCATTTCTATTTGAGTGGCCTTATCATGATTATCAATCTATTTGCAGTTCTTTAACTTCCTCAATTAAATAAGCAGGCATGTAGGTTTTAATTATGTGAAGTGGGAATCCTCCCACGTTTAGGATTGTCCAAGTCACGAACTATCTTAGCGTTTTTACCGTCTTCATTTCGTACTTTCCGTTGTTTAGTACTAGCACTCCTCCAGTCATCCTTTTCCAATACAGTTAAAATCTAATATTAATAATTTTTAGAAAATTATAATAATTTTCAAGCGCATCGCCAATTTTTAAAAGTTGGCGATGCGTTCATTAGATATATAAATATTAAAATGTATAATGCATTCTAAATATGATGTATTCACTTATTTTATCTATAGTGACTTCAGTATTTACAAATTACATCAAAGCTATAATAGCTTGTACATAGTTTAGTAATATTAAGCTTCTAATATTTACTCTTTAGCGGTCTTATAAGTAATATTCTATTTATACTAAAGCTTAATTGTATATAAATTTAACAGTAATCAATTCGTGATAAAATTTTGTTCTTATAAGGTCTTATAATAATTAATTTTTGAATCAGACACTATAAAAAATAAAAGAGTCATTATAGAATTAACTATAGTTTTAATATAAAAATTTGAATCCTGAACATTAAAAATGTCCTCATTGAAGAGAATATTGGCAAGTAAATTTTATATTAACATTGTTTGAATGAGTGCCGAATATGGATATATATATATAGTTTATTATTAGTATTTAAGCATTATTTCATAGTATTAACATTGTCATTTTATCTAAGAATTATAAAGCCTTCTAAGTTTGAAAATTTAATTTATATACTTAAACATTAGTCATTTTATAAATTAAATAAATGCTTAAAAATGGGATTTTAAAAAGATTGTCAAAATAGAAATTTTATCTGATTTTTAATGCAGTGATTCCTTGCCAATTGTGTCTGTGCAATGTTCTTAATGTAGATTCCTATGAGTCTTTGGAGTCTAGTTTCAACTAGTCCTATAATCAAGTCCTTTGACTTCAATTTCTTTCATTATCTAGTCCTGCTTAATTTTAGAGTTTAGCCCTCTAACATTCAGTAGGCAAAGATTAAATTCAATCGTCTTCGTATTCAGTTATACTTTATCGTTGATGGTCTAATCTATTCTTTTTTATCTTTGTTATCTATAAATTTAGTTCTAATTTCTTCTCATCCATCCTTCAGCTTCCCTTACAGGTTGATAAAAGTCTAGCTAATGGCTATTGTCAATCTTGACAAAAGATTTGTTAAAGTTTTAAATTGTTGTTATTTAACTAAACTTTTTGGCTTAAACATTTTTGATTTCCCGAGTTCGAGTTTGAATATTCATAAGATTATTCCAATGTCGGTTGAGGATTTCGTTTCACCTCATTCTCTTGCTCCTTTGAGTATATTGCTAGTCTTCTTCTTCCATTAGTTGTCTGTTTTATCGGATCCAATTCCACCTGTCTTTAATTTGTCAGCTTCTCTTTTAATTTATTTAAGATTATAATAATATTAATTTTTAATTTTTAATGAAATGGTTTGTAAAATTAATTTATATTTAAATAGATATATATTTATTATTTTAAGAATTTGGTAGATTTTCTTTTAATCATTAAGACTTAATATACATATGGCTACTGTCACAATTTAGCAAGCTGCGAAAATTTAAAGGTAAGTAGTTAAAAAATTAATAGGATTAATAAAAGCTAAATTTATACCTATCAAACGTTGTATAGACATTTAGCCCTACATACAAATGCAAGGCCTTTTCGAGCTACTCCTTACCTTATCAACAGCGCAGCAGTCATTCTCCGTGCTGCTACTAATGATAGAGATCAATAGATGAAGACTCAAAAATGAAGTGGAAGCTGCCTGTTGGAGTATATCGCACTTTAAGAACACTCCATTCACAGCATGATCAAGATTATGAAGACCCTCATAAAGTCCATTACAACTGGTATCTTTATAAAAGGTGATCGAGCGCCATGTAGTGATACGGCGACAAGAGTTTGTGTTGAGAATCTTAGGAAGATTGACTCAGTCTTATCCTTGATAGATATGCAGATTTATTGAGATAAAATTGATACAATTTTCAAAAACAATCAATAATCTTATATTTATACACGCTATTTTAATCATAATGTTATTTAAATATTATAAAATGACTCGGATCTATGAAAATTTAGAGATTAAGCATAATTAAAATGTTTTCTATGAACATTAATAATTTAAAAACTTTATAAGTTTCATAGACTTGACTTTTACAATAATTAATTAATTAAATTTATTTAGTAAATATTACCTCAAAATTTAATTGATCTAGAATCACATGGTATTTGTCATATTTAAATTATTATTTTTAAAATAGAGTATATAAATTTTAGAATATTAATTTATCTTTGGAAATTGTATCAATAATTTTTCATTAGAAGGAGTATCATCATGGGGTGGTGCCTTAAAAAGAGTTGCTCAGAAACACAAAACACATAAGTAGTGCGATTCTAGAGAAATGGCATCGCTTACACCTTGATATGTCCTTCTAATGTTCAAAAACAATAAGATTGAGTCTTCCTACTCACTTTAATAGCTAATCTTTCTCTTCATCTACAAGATTGCGCTTAATGAGCACAACTTTGTCTGCAAGATGCTTGGCAAAAGCACATCGCAGTCCTGTGTGAGAAAAGATATAGATCTGGTTTTTTCAATAAGCTTAGTCTAAAAATCCAAGCAGTAAAACCTATTACTACCTCTATTAGGTTATAAAAATTATATCTTCCCACTATGAGTATCATGATTATTGGTTTGATTGAACAGGAATCCACTTCCTTCTTAATATTAAGATCTTTTGATTAAATAATTTGTTTTATTTCGTCAAGCACTTTACACAACGAGATCAAGGAAATTATCCTAGGCACTACAGGAAATGGGCAGCATCTTCAGGGTAAAAGAACTCCAAAGCAGTTGAGAGTGAACATAAAGGACCTGGCTGTAAATATAGTTTATTGCTATGTGATTGCTCTCGCAGGGGAACTTGCGGCCCTTGATCGCCGCTCTCAACTACCTGGGCTTTGAAAATTATCAAAATTAGTTTTTGTAAGTGAATTGTATATATATATATATTCAAACTTTTATATTAGTAATATTTCGTTAACATTGTTTATAATTTATTATAATAATTTTAGAGAAATATTGATTACAATGATGTAAAATAAAAGTGGGCAAATGTAGCAAATCTTTTCTTAAATTTGCCCCACTTTAGGATTTATGTTTGATTCAATATTATTACCATTCAATATAGTATTTATTTCAATTTTAACAACAATAAACATCTTATGTAATAAATGATAATTTATATGAAATATAAACTAACTTTTTTAATTTTCCGATTTATATATATATGAAGGTATCAATTAAACTATTTTAACTAACTTTACTAAATAAATTTTAATTAACCAAGGAATTTATATCAAAAATAAAAAAAATCATAATTATTTAAGATTAAATAACTTTTTTTGTAGACTAAATTTTACTAATAAAATTAATCATCCCTACGTATTCTCCATTAATTTTTCTAAAAGATCTTGCTAATGATTTAATATATTATAATGAACATTTGTGATTCCTTAGTATTTATGATATTTGATTCATTTGTTTAGTTGTTCTACTTTAATATTCGATAAGTAACTACATTATATTTAATGCATCCATTACTTTGACTTCAAAAATCAAAAAGATATATGAAAAATATCTGGCTTCATTGGTATGCTCCATTAAATAGCAATGTACTTTGTGTAATTTTAAAGCCTTTTTCGAAATAATAATAATAATAAAATAACTCAGCTCTTGGGACACTTGTCAGAATCACACATTTCACAGTCGTGATAAAGTTGACGTTGAAACGAGAGATGCCCCAGGCTGGCCATGATGATAAGTTTACCTCAAAAGCTAACATTTGACTGTAGAAATGATGATAAATAAGCTTCTATTGGATCGATACACTAGAAGTTGCCCAAATTTAAGAAGATAAATAATGGAACCACTCACTCACAAATTATCACGAAGAGTTGATCATAGACTGGCACAGGCAGATAGCGTCACAATCAATAGGAGAACTCGGTAATTCAAAAAGACCTCAAAGACGCGTAATAAGAAGTCAAAGACATGGAAACAGTTCCCCAATCAGCAGAAGCTCTAGAAGGCAAGAGTTGCTCAAGAAAATAATTGAAGCTCTTAGGGCCAGATAATAAACTTTATAGCGTGCAACTTTTATTTCAATGTCTGATAACTAGACTCCTGTCTCAAAGCACCAACGATGAGCTCAAGTCCTGGTAAAACAAGCTTTTCAAACCAGAGCCTCAGAGATCAGACAAAAAGGGTTTTCAAAAAAATCCTTAACTTTGAGAATAATCATATTAAGGAAATAATATAGAGTTTAATAAAGTGAATAGTTTCTATCAAAGGGTATAAATTAATAATAGCATTTAATTGTATTGTTTATAATTTCTACCATATTTAAAGATATTTTATAACTTAAAAAATTTTAAATAAAAAATATAAATGATAAAGTCAAAAGATTTATAAATTCTATCTTTAAATTTGCAAAAAATATTTTAAAATTCAAATTTTATTAATTTAAAATGCAATAATTTTAACAAAAATTTATAAAAAAACTATAATTAATGCATCGAAAAAATATGAAAAATAATAATTAACATACTGTTTCATCAATTTATATAAATAAACTTACAATTGCTATTATTTTTGCGCATCTTGAAGATAAAACAACAATTCTGATTTCATATTCGTATTCAGCGAGGTCTAATCGACTAGATTAATTATCTTCGGGAGTTTATTGGAAAAATAAATTTGAAATTGAATTAAGCGGGGAAAAAGTTTGGCACAGGACAAATTTTAAATAATTTAACAAATGACAATTTGACCCCTCAATAACTTTTGTAAATGACCATATATCTTGAGTTCCAATGTTACTCTCTTCCTCAGGAGCCCAAAATAAGTGGGTCTGATAAATTCCAGGTCATCTCATGAATTTCACTGACACTCTCCTGATGTCTCGATATCCCTAAAATAACAGGTTTAACATACTTCACCATTAAATTATATTATAAAACTTATAATAGCTATATTAAAAATTGTGGTGAAAAGATGCGCAACTTCTCTTTGCTGCTCATTATTTCAGCTCGAATTTATTTTCGGCTCTTAAAAAGTATTGCTCGTTGTAAGCGAACCCTTAAAACCTTGATCTGTAAAATTTTACTCACTTTGGGTGTCCATAAGATTAATAAAACATTGACAAGGCGAATCTCGAAGATCTTGACTTAATAAAAATGATATTTCTCCAAACATTTATAAAGTCAACTTAATTATTGAACCTACAATTATATTTAACTCAATCATAGTCTCTGCTCAAATGTGAACATAATATTAAACATTTGGAAATAACAATGAACTTAATAGTCAAGGTTTTGATTTGCATAGTTTAAAATAACTCTGCGCGTTTTTAAAGAAAAATAAAAAAAGTAGGAAATGACAATTTGACCCCTCCATAATTTTTGTAAATGACCATATATCTTGAGTTCCAATGTTACACTCTTCCTCAGGAGCCCAAAATAAGTGGGTCTGATAAATTCCAGGTCATCTCATGAATTTCCCTGACACTCTCATTGTACCTCTAAATGATATAAATTTTAAATTATGAAAACCATTTCAATTCAATTTATATCTTCTTTAATGTTTTTGTGATAATTTTATTTTGAAAAATCGATGATTCCTCACCCTTCTTATTATTAGATAGCTCCCTATTTATTCAGATTTTGTATATATATTTAAAAGTTTTTTTTAATTTTTTCTTGACTTACTTTTATACATTTAGGATTTTTTATGTTTAACTGTCATTGATTTTTTTATTCTATATATTTCCCATACATTTTTACATTAATTAAATATAAAAGAACAACGATTAAAACAATAAATTATAATTGTTCTTTATATTTTATATGCAAATCTCAATTATTTGTAAAAATAAAAATTTATTTAGAAGATTATTCAATAGGTACAACAAAAATTTAAATTTATGAAGAAATTAATAAGCGTTATCTAAATCTAAATTCTTTTAATTCTTTTATTATAAATTTTTATTTATTTAAAGAGTAAATAATAGATTTCTCATTTAAATTAATATGAACCTTTTTGAATGTAAATAGTTTATATATATTTAATTAATGAAAATTTAAATTATTGTCAATCAACTTTGTGTTAATCTAACCAATATTATTCTTGAACAATAAATTATTTAAATCAGCTGGACTTTAATATTAGCTGTACTATTTTATTTCAACCCGTTTCGATTTTAATTTTTATGTAATTTTTTAATTTGATTTCAATGTCAACATTAAATCGAAATATCTCGCTTTAGGGTTGAAATAAAATAGTACAGCTAATGATAAAGTCCAGCTGATTTGATTATTCTATTGTTTATAACTGCTAATAATTTAAATTGCAATATATAGATATTGAATTTAATTATATTTATCAAATCAATAGTATTGAAACAATATATTTATAAATTTTTTAATTTAATCAAATTTCCTTCATTCTTTAGCATATTAATCTTTTTAATTAGAATAGTGCGAAAAGTAAGAAACAATGCGCTTTATTGAATCAAATATCTGAATTTATCTATTTTATTAATCAAAAAATTGTCAAACCTTTTGACTTATCAATAAAAGAAATGAGCCTTTCCTCTATATTTTATGTTAATAATAATACTAAACATATAGAAACTTTTATTTTTTTGTCTTTTCTAAATAACTCTATATATAGAATAAATCAAATTTATTGATGAACTTATAATCATTTATGAATGCCTAATCTTTTTAATCTTAAGATCAAGATGTTAAATTTTTCAATGATCAAATAATAATATCAACTACTGATTAAGCAATAGATTGTTTTATAAATGCATCATTTAAAAAAATAATATTAAAAATAAATCAATTATAAAATAATTATTAGTGTAAATAATTTTAAGTTTGTCAAATTTTTAAACCTTTAATTCAACTATTTGAATTTATAAATAAAAAATGTTTAACTTTATAATTTAATAAGTAAATTATTTGTATTGAAAAATTTTATTTAAGTTTCTTATCACTTTGTTTATTTATTCTAAATTCATTTAAGATTCATTGCTATTGAATTTAGATATAATTTTAATTTAAAATGTTCGATAAAATTACTGATAATAATCTAGAATAACAGCATCATTTTTTTTATTTACGTTAAAATGAAAACTTCTAGAATCAATGAATTTAACTAAAAATTAAACTTCTTAAATATGGATAGTTGAAGTTTCATAGATCTTGCTGAATGACTAAAATTCTTTAAAGTGACTTGAAGAGTAAAATGTAAAAATAATATCTAAAGCTTTAATTATCAACCCAATATTTAAAATAGATACTATGGAACTCTGCTGATAAAATAAAAATAATTATTTAAATAAAGATATAATTTAAATAGAAATTAAATAATATCTCTATTTCATCAGCATCTCATTCTTTTACTATTTAACATATTCAATAGGTTTCATATTAATTAAAGTCAAGCGGTTTTACATGTTTAAGTTAAGTCTATGAATATAATATAATATAATATAGTAATTAAATCACTCAAAATTACAATTATTAGTTAGTCAGTTAGCAGTAAAGTTATTAGGAAATTAATATTAAGGGGAAATAATTATGAAAGTAATCTTGCTCCTTATCTCACATCCGGAAGCATCAGGTTTGGTTACCATCAAACTCAACCGTAGTCCAAACACGTGTCCTATCATCCATGGAGCCACTCCGAATTTACAAGCAGGGTCATGTGCTACCATTTAACGTCATACCAGCTCCGGACGAGTGTCCAGTGCTTTTTACCAAGTTCAAATATCAGCGAACCCTTGGTTTTCAAACACAGAATTGGTCCGTCGATCAACCATCTAGACAGTAATTCCGAAACTGATTAAAATTAGTATAAATGATAAATATAAATGATTACTCACAATTAAACTAAATTGCTCTAAAATGTAATACATACTTATCCTTGAGTATTTTTGAAAATTTAAAATATATAATTCTTTTAGTATTTTTCTTTTTTAAATTATATTTAACTTATATCTTACTTTATCTTTTATTTTCCAAACGGATCTTGCTTTATTTCTTTTGAATATATAGGGCATTTGTTTGAATTTTTTGAATGATATTAATAAAACCTTTCTATTTAGTAGTGATGCTTAGATCTTTGTTCAAAATCCAAGTTGAAATCTCTTAGTTCTATTTGTACTCAGATCATTATTTTGAATCACCAGAGAATTTTAAGAAATTACTGTGGGAGACCTTTTATTAGATGGATAAATTAAAGCATATTGCATTAAAAATGAGAAATAAATTAAATAAATATAATTAATTTTAATAAAATCAAAAATGGAAGCCTTATCTTGTTCTTCTTGAACATGGCTCTTCTTAACATGGGTTTTATAATACAACAATTGCTATTATTTTGATATATCTTACTTAGATATATTATTTAATACATATCACTAATAGATATTTCGTTTAAAATAATGATACTGTTGTGGACCTTCATTTGCCTATTTCATCTCTCAAGATATCTTCTATATAGTATTTAATGACTTATTATAATATTTACCTTTAAATTTCTTTTAATACATTTCTTAAATTTTTTAGATAGAAGTTTCTCTCTTTCTTTAATTTCTCAGGAGCAAAATCTTCAATAATGTAAAAAAAGTTAATTTTTACTTTTATTAATTAATTTTTTCAAATTAGTAATTAAATTAATTAAAAATAAACTTTCAAAAATATAATTGAGAGAAGAAACATAGAAAATTATTCACAATATAAATTCTATTACATTCTGATCTAGCAAAGACTACAGAGCTAATTACTGAACTACAAAGTCTTAATATATTCTAATTGGCAACTAAAAGTTGACTTTAGAGTTATATTTTATTATAAGATTTATCTAATGATGAGTAAAAGATATCAGCATTATATATGATTGTAAGATTATAAATGATATATTTAATATTATATATATATATTATAAACTTTCATAAATATAAAATGATAAATTAAGAAAAGTAAATTTAAATTTCCTTAAGTTTAAATTCATTTTTTATTTCAATTAAAATAAATTATTTTTATCACTTTTCTATATTATAAAAATTTAAAAGATTTAACAATAGCAGAAGCTAATACACCAAAAATAATAACAACAGTACCAAATTAATTAAAGAATACTAAATCTAATTTATTATTTTTATTTAATAATATTAATTTGTTTAAAAGTATTTATTATTTATTATGACAATTGTTGTTTCTAAAATAGCTTAAAAACATATTTAAATATACAATTGTAAATATAATTCTTCGGCTTAATAATTACGAATATTAATTATTCTAAAATTTTATTATTTTATTAAGTTTTTGGCAATTTTAAAATATGGCTTTGCTTACAAAGATATGTATAAACATTAAAAAATAAACAATAATAATATAATAATTTAATTCAATAAATGATTCAAGAATATTATAAATTATAATATACTCTTATAGATTGATATAAATATTTAAAGAGTAGTTTAAGCACTTAATTTCATATATATTTTTATAAGATTATTGCTGAGGTATATTTCAATTAAATTAAATATTTAGTTCATATAATTCTTCATTTAATATTATAAATCCTCAATGACTTTAAACATCTATAATAATTTCATCCTGAATTTAACTTTACTTAGTTTATTTTACTTAAAATAATACTATTTAATTATGTTCTGCACCCATTAGAAGCCAAATTAAAAAAGATTACAGAAGCTAAAATTAATAGATTATATTATTAAAATTAAGATAACTAATTTAAGATCATGAATATGATGATGATCTTTTAGAAATAATATTTATTAAATTCAACTTTAATTATTATAATTATACCAATTAACTTAAAAAGTTAAGAATTGGCTAGAACGAGGAAGGAAAAGACAAACCGTTCTGAACCTTTAAGGTATGAATCATACCTTAGCAGTCTGAAAAGCGTCCCCTCCTCACGGAACATCTTACACTTAGGTATGTCTACAAAGAGAGTAATGTCATATTAACAAGTGGCCACTATCATAGAATATGATTGCTTGAAACTCTTAAGTCAGTACTTTCTATCAGTACCCGCTATCCAGCCAGCTAAGCAACCAAGTCTAGCAAAATCTTAGCACAGGAGCACTCGCTCTCAACATAGGGTCTTCTTAATTTTCGAATTGATCACCCTAAGAGTCAAGCCATTTAAATTACTTCAAAGTCGTTTATATTAAGCCTTCAATAGTATATACTAAGCTCCGACCATAAAAAATACATTCTTTATTCATTGTGAAATTTTAAACTTCAAGTTGGTCTTAGGCCTAACCCAAGAAATCTAGTCACCAGTAAATAGACATTTATAACTAAGTCGCCATTAGATAAAATAAACACTGTCCAAAAACCTCAGAATTATTCAATAGGAAGTAAAAGAACAATATGATATACCCCAAGGAATCACTACACAAGAACTCTTATACTTCCCCAAAAGAATCGCTACAGAAGAACTCTTATACTTCATGAGATTAGTTTTAATAATGAAAAAATAACTAATTAGATAATCACTCCAATTTTTAATTATTATAGAAAAAGTGGATCCATTATAGCTAAGATATGACGGGATTCACCCCAAGTATTTTCAAGCTATTTAATAATAAATAGACCACTTACCTATATGGAGTATAAGTCACCTACCATTCAAAAGTGTATAGTGCCTTTCCCTAAATCCTTAATCCCCTTAGATTCATAAAATAAATCTAGATATAAACCAATAAAATTGATTACAAGTATTAAATAGTATATAAAAGATTTGGGACTTTTATTATATAAAATAATAAATATTAATTAAAGATGTTCTAGGAAGTGGGGCTACATGAACTGAAGGTCAATGGGAAACCGTGCCAAATCTGCAACTCTATTGAATACATCGAAGTGAACTATATAACAATAAGACGAAACAATGCAAGAACTCAAAGAGTATGTTGAATTCGGAGTCTATGATGGAATCAGATCCATCGATAAAGAAGAAGAAAAGAGAGATACTTAAAAATATGACTCAGATTCTACTAAGAAAGAATATACTTAAGACAGTTATTCATTATTTTGATTGAAAGGTTTTAGATCGAACTAAAGAATCTAACTTTAGACAACCACAAAGATTTAACAGATCAGATAATATTAAATATTAAGACTATAAAAGGGCTTGTCCCTTAGAAGCATTTAAGTTATTAAGATCAGGGGTCTCAAGAGGCCTTAATGTGATCAGATCATCATTATCATCATCATCATCAACATTATAATTATACCAATTATTACGAACTTTATTGATTAGTATAATTATTTACATTATTTTTAATTAACTTAAAAATAAATTCAGTAAAAGGTACTGGATAATTTTATTTTTATCTAACAAACAGTCATAAATTTAAAAATGTAACTTATAATATAAATTATCGAATTTATAAATTAGCAATAAAAATAATATTGGCTTACCTGTTCAATTATGAATTTATTAAGTCTTATTTGCTCAATCTGTATAAATTAAAAAATCTTACATAAAAATATTTTTCCTATAACTTTTTATTTATGTTAAGTTCAATCACTTCTATTTAATTTATATCTATTATAATTTATTATAATATTTAAAGTATTATATTTCTAATTTGTGAAATATGAATTTATAAAGAAAATGTGAAAGCAAGAGGAAAATTTTATTCAAAAACTTACTATACATTTAAGATAAATTATATGAGTACGACATGATTTATGATTTTAAAAATCAAAAAAATATCTTAATTAAAATTTTTATTTTATTGATAAAATAAATAAAAAAATAGGTAAATTGAAAATAATTGAAAAATAAAAAAAAATGCTTTAATTGTCATGCTTTTAATATTTAATTATTTCAGTAAAATCGATAATTATTATTATTATACTTGATTAAGATGACCAAACGTCTCGCAAAATTTTTTATCTTCATAGCATCCAGAACTTAAATTATAATATAAACATAATAAATTTGACAAGCAAGATAATGAAAAGATAATTTGAGATTAGTAAACATTATTTTTAAGCAATATGCCCGTTTATTTATACTAACTTAAAATTATTATAAAATGACGATAAAGTTTTGATTTTGAGTAAAAAAACTCAATAATATATTTGCGCTCATATCTACCTTTATATTTTATTGTTTTAATTAGTCCAATAACCTTTAATTTATAGCGAAAAGTTTCAGTTCAATTGATTCTGTATTTGAAGAAGAATACTAAATTTGCTTTTAACCTTTAGAGAATGGGATGCGTCTATATTTACCATTCTTATAAGAATAAATTTGGTAAGAATATTCAGTAAATTATCAACATAATTTAGTTCAAAAATAAGGTTAATAAATGAAATCCTGAAGATGCCAATATAACTTTGAAATATTTCAAAGAAGACCCTTATATTTATGTACGATGTTATAATCTTGCACAAGTTAAAATTGTCGCCGATTCATCTCTTTAAAAATAAAAAAACATTTTTGTATTTCTTAGTAAGAATTCTTCTTAAAATAACATAAAAATCTAAAACTCATACATTTAATGACTTAATTGCAAACAACAACTTAAATAAATCATTAATTTCTTGTTTTTTTTTAATCAAAAAAATTCGTTGAACGATAACAACCTTCCTTTCAGTGATATTGTTTCAAAGCAATGTGCTTGATTATTTTGCCAACTGCAAGAATTGCACTTGTGCTCACTGCGATATGCTTATTAAGCACCCAAAGTAAATACTGAAATTGGTTTTGTTGAAGAAATTTGTTTGAAATAAGCTATGGTACTTTATTCGCCTCAACAATTACTTATAATTAAAAATTAACTTCTGTATAAAATAAGTAAACAAGTCAGAATAATACATGAGTGATTGCAAAGAAGTGATTTTCATTAAAAATTACAAGAAAACAATAATAATAATGGCAAGCATATGCTGTCAAAAAGATACAACAATAATAATAATAATAATTGCAGATTCGCTTAAAAAGACAAATAAGTTACTGCAATTAGCAAAGACAATAAATTGAACATACAACCAAAAAATAAATGAACAGAATAAAATGTTGTTTGTTTATAAAGTACAAGTGAAGTTAAGCTACTCGCATATTGCAATTAGATAATAGAACGGATCAATAAATGTTCATTAGCAATGTTTTATTTCGCATTTTAATAATCAAAAATAATAAATAATAATTAATTATTTTTGGATAAAATTAAACCTATAATCAGTAAATTTTACTTAAATTATTAAATATTAGAAACATTACAGTCAAAGCATCTATGATTTTTTTCAATTATTTAATTTACCTATTTTTGTTTGGTTTTTTAATAATATTAAAATCAAATTAATAGGGGAATTTAGATAAAAAAATGGAAATCATGATTACTTAGATATATATAACAGCCATAAATTAGAGATGCTTTAAGATAAAAACATAAAAATATGTGGGAAATGCTCTAATATGATTAAATTTTAATTACAGTATTTAAAAAAGTTTGATAAAATTTATAAATTATATCAAATATGTAAAAATTTAAGCAAATAAGTATAAATTTGTTTAACAATTTAATTAATAGTGATTACTAAAAATATAAACAATCAAAAAAATGTATCGAATTTCTTTTAAAAGTTTGATGATAAAAAAACTAAACAGATAAGATACTAAAACACAGTGTATTGTTAATATAAATTCTTAGAATTATTCTGATTGTTTAGGTCTTGTAGCTAATTTTGATTTATGATCGTATTGGACCTTTTTATTTTAATTAATCGCGGCATTTTAATTTAAAGTAATTGTAATTGTGAAGCTAGCTGCTGTAAAAACAGTTATGTATTTGTAGGTGTAGCTAAAGCAGCAGTAAATAGAGAGTATAATAGCTGAATTTATCACAATATCGGTTGCCATGTTACACAGAATTTAAGTGTGTTAACACTTTAAAATTGCGATCATTCAAATGGAAGTCATGCGCCTTATTTTTTATTAGTTGAATGTAGTATTGATGCAATCAATAGAAAAACAAATTAATAATATTTAATTGAACATTTTCTATAGTTTTGTTTTGAAAAAAATATGAAACTTACTGTATCAAAATGAATTGATAGCATTATAATTAGTGAGACATTTATCAATACTTTTTTATAAAATGTAGGTTTTATTTAAAAATAAAATTCTTGTGAATTTTTTATTTTCGTAACTTTTTTTAATTTGCCTATTTTTATCTTTTTTAATAATATACATGCGTTTATAAGAATTATAATTTTTAAAAATTATAATTCACTTTATTTTCAACGCAAAAGTACTTCTGTAATTTATTTACATTCTATAATCAATTATTTCCTTAAATATTTATTAAATTTACATTTTAACTAATATTAAGGTGAGTTTAGTTTTTATTTTTCATATATTTCAATATTAATATTTATCCTCACAGTAAAATTTTTTATTATTCTTGTCTAAATTGAATCAGTACATTCACTAAGATTATATAATTTTTAAATTAATAAAATCGTTCAGCTTATACAAAGTTGATTATTATTTTTTTTCTAATTTGTTTTTATTATCTATTAATCATTAAAAAATGAAATAACTTTTGAAATGAATAGGTCTTTAATGACTTTCTCTAAGAATCAATAGTACCCATGTTTAGCGATATTTCTCTAATTTAAAATTAGTGAAATATATAATATATATTTATTATCTCAATGGTTTATAATATATTGATTACCACAATAACTTATATATTAATATTTTAATGCCCTAAAATTGGACATAATCATTATCTTATAGAATATCTTTTCATCTTAATTCTATTTAATTAATAATATAACCATTTTTTAATAAAGTAAAATAATGATAAGTATAATTATTATCCTAATTTATAATAATTATATAAATTTTTCTCTATATATAGTATAACTTTCACTTTTCCGGAACTATACTGATTTAAATGATAATATAATTTAGTTTTATTGAGAGCAAAATAAAATTTTTTCAAAAAATAAATTTATATGTGCGAAAAAAGATTTATGAATAAGTAAAAAATTAACGATTAGGATTTAAGAAATTTTGGGAGCCTCTTAATATATTAAATATTGTTAAACTGACTTGATGTGTCATTATCAACTTTAATTATATCTATTTCTATAAAGATTTTAGAATAACAATTTTTTAGTATAAAATTCCTTATAACTAAAAATAGCTTACATATACAGAAATATTAATATATATTAAAAAAAATCTTTGCTGTTTTTTCTTATGTTAGCTTTATTTTTTGATAAATATCACTAATTCAATATGGACTTTCAAGATTTTTGAAATTAAATATATTATAATGACTATTATTTATTAACAACAAATATTTATATCTAAATTTATTAATAAATGCATAATTATTAATAATCATTACACTGTTCTTATGTAGTATTTATAGGTTAAGTATTTTTATTTTATAGGTATATATAGGGTAAATAAGCAATTTTATTACAGTTTGTATTATTCACGAATTAAATTATTTAGGCTTGTTTCAAAATTATAAAATCATAGATAAAAGCTTAAATGTTTAATAATTGTATCGCTTTAATCGTTTGAAAATTCCCTATTCCTTTTTTATTTTAACTATATAAAGAGAGATAAATTGTAAGATAATATATCTAAAAAAAAATAGTTTTTATTTTCTTAATGTGGATTGAAACATTTTTAAAATATAAAACATATATATTTTTCTTTTTTTCTTAAATTCTAGTTTCAATATCATTATTTGAGGATCTCTTAGATTAGTGAGTTCATAAATAATATTATTTGCCAAAATTATTTTGACTATAAAAGAATATATAAAACCCTTATATTAAAATTTTAAAGAAATTCTGTGAAAGAAATAATAATCAATAAATTGACAAATATTTGAATATGTTTAATGATAAGCGCATTATAAATAAAATACATTAAAAATGGGGAAAATGGAAAATAAAAAAATTATTTTAGTTATTTAAATAAATAACAGCCGCTAATTACAAAAACTTTCAGACCAATTTATATATCATTTTTGTTAACTTCCTTATATTTAAATTAGCATAATGCGGTAAGTTTATATTAACTCTATTCTAATAATAAAAAATATGGAGGCAGTTGAACTTTTTAATTTCTCTAATTCATTTCTTTTCTAGCTCAATGTCCTAAGTTGTTGCATTAGCATTTCCAAATGTTGTTCATGATATCTTCAGGATATCTTCTTCAATAAAATTTAAGAAATACAATATGAAGTTTATATTTCAAAATACATAAAATTCAACTTAATAAATGAAACTTTTAAACTACCCAGTGAGATAAAAGGCGGAACTTAACTCAGAATGTTACTATCTTCAAAGAAGGATTCTGGAATTAAGAAGCTTAATCATTATGGTAAGTTATTTGTTAAATTGAAACTCCATAATAATGAGTAATTGATATTGACCGAAAAGAGTGATTTTCATATAGTATCGTAATGGAACGTGCAGAAAATGGAGATTTATTTTAGAAAATTTTGTAAGCATCAAAAGAAAGGGTTATTAAGAAAATGAGAGCCTGGAAGGTTTTTTTTAAGGTAATTTACTAATGTTTTATAATTTTTTACTAAGGGTGCTCAGAGCTTTTCAAGCACTTTCTGAAATGGGAATAATAAATAGAGAGCTAAAGATGATAGCCTGCAAACGTATTACTGTATAAAAATTAGATATCTTAACTTGGTGATATGAAGGTTTCGAAGGTTTAAAACTTCAAAGGATTAAATTACACATAAACTGGTACAACTTATTATGCTAACCCTAAAGTTTGGAAGGATGAGCCTTACGACTCAAAGAGTGACATTTGTCTCTTGGGTGAGTGTATGAAATGATCTCTCCTAAGTTCACCATTTAGAGCTGATCATATTACATTGCTATATAAAATAGTGCACAATGGTTTATACTAAAAATTGTAAATCCTTTTTCTCAAAAATAAATACGTTAAAATACTTAAATTTACAAATATCTCATATTATTCTATGAATTAAGCATAATTATAGTAAAAACATAGTAAGACTATTTCAATAATTATAATATATTACTTTGTGTTTAAGGATTTCTATATTCATGATTTTTATTCTATTTTGACTTATTCTCAATTATTTGGTTAAATATTAAATATTAATATGGCTAATTTTTTAAAGTTAGTACTCATCTTTAATCATATATTGAATATAAAGCTTCTGTAATTGTAATCTTCTCTATTGAGCTATTTATCTTCAAAATTTGGGCTAGATATAACTAGATTTATTGTATAATAATATTTTTAATTTTTATAATTATTTTATAAGAAAGGATTGTTTCGTGGTGAATTGATCTTTATATTATTAGTCAATAATTGTATTGTTAAATTGAATTAGAGTTTAATTATTTTTTGTCAAAATATAGCTAGCTAATATTTTTTCGATGTTTATTTACTTTAATTAGAAATATTATTGAAATAACTTTCAAGTATAAAGTTGATAAAAGACTAGATAGCAAGATAATATAAAAATGTATAAGAAGTGAAGTGTTTTGAACAGTGAAGTATTATGATTAAACTTATTTGGCTGGCTTAAGACCGAGTATTATTTTCCGCACAAAATATTCGCAACATCTTTAATCATATTTTTATAATAATTTAAGAAAAGCATAATTTTGAAGCTTTTATAACTCAAAATTAATTGTATTTTATAAATCTGTATAGAAAAAGTAATTTTCCAAATCAAAAAACCAAAAAATATTTTTTTAATACATTCTTTAAAAATCATTTATAAATCAGTGCACTTTTTCATAAACATATTTTATGGATAAAAATATAGAAAAATCGGTTTTTGTCTTTAATACCTTTTTTAATTTGAATACATTATAATTTGCAGTTATCATCACTTAATTTATTTATCTAATCTTAAATTTAAATTTCTATAGATATGTTTTAAGAAATAAATAATTAAATAAATAAATCATTTTTAATTTTAGCATAAACATAAAAATTAAAAGATTTAACAAGATAAATTATTTTAACTTATGTAGATTATAATGAATTATTATAGGAATGCACATGAATTTGGAAAATTAAATAAAAAATGAATAAATATAAAATCAAATTAGTGGAATTAAACTATCTTGAACATAAGAATATGGTCTTGGCTCGATAGAGGATTGACTGTTAACTGTACTTTACTATAGGCATGCTATTTTATCGTATCTCTGGAGCCAAATAAATCAAAATTAAATTTTATTTATTTCGTTCCAGAGTTGTGATATAATAGTACCGCCAATTATTAAAGTCCAGCTTATTGTGATTACTCGAATACTTTATCTAACAAATACCATATTTAATAGGTTTGAACAAAATTAAATGCCACTAATTTGATTTGATTTTATATTTATGTATTTATTTAATAAAAAATTAAATTGGGGAGGGTTCTAAGTCGGTACCACTCAATTTTTGAAATCCTAAGTCGGTACCATATGAAAAATTTTTTTCTTACCCTAAAATCCTAAGTCGGCACCACATAAAAAATGTTTTTTTTTCTCAAAAAATGTCAAAATCCTAAATCTGTGAAGGATCATTATTTGACATTATTTACCTAACTATCATCCTACCCCCACAAAAAATATGATTCTATATTAATATTTCCTTTTTATCTTCTGAATCAGACTCCTTCATGACATAGCAATCATCATGACACTAATATTTTAATAAAATAACATATATTTATTACAAAATTAATTTTTCAATAGGACTGAGATTTGTTATAAGTAAAAAAATAAAAATATTTATTTATAAAAAAATCTAATAATTCAATTTAGAACGAAGAATGGAAATTATGAGAATCATATTATTGTTTGCTTGATTAATTGCCATTTTTAAAAAGACAAATCATTGGGCAATTTGATTTTATGCTAGATATCATTCATTCAGGCCAATAATTATGTCGTTCTAAATTGAATTATTAGATTTTTTTATAAATAAATATTTTTATTTTTTTACTTATAACAAATCTCTGTCCCATTGAAAAAATAATTTTGTAATAAATATATGTTATTTTATTAAAATATTAGTGTCATGATGATTGCTATGTCATGAAGGAGTCTGATTCAGAAGATAAAAAGGAAATTTTAATATAAAATAATATTTTTTGGGGGGGTAGGATGATAGTTAGGTAAATAATGTCAAATAATGATCCTGCACAAATTTAGGATTTTGACATTTCTTGAGAAAAAAACATTTTTTATGTGGGACCGACTTAGGATTTTGGGGTAAGAAAAAAATTTTTCATATGGTACCGACTTAGGATTTCAAAAATTGAGTGGTACCGACTTAGAACCCCCCCCCATTAAATTAACAATTTCGAATGTATTTTATAAATATTGATAAATAAATGTTTAATTTAACTACCTAAGATTTGCGATTGTTTTATGACAAGAAATTAGAACTTGACAGCTCTTAACTTCTTAACTTTAATATCTTAGTTAGCATATTCAAGTTTATTTTACTAATTTAAAAATGAACTTTAAAAGTACTTCTAATTTCATATTCTAAAATAGCTTATGATTAGAAATTACGAATATTAATCTTATTTAAGTATTGAATTTAATTTAAACATGTAAAACAAAAGAAAAACTAAATAACTTATATATAAAAATTCCCTTGATTAAAATATTAAATATAATTAAGTTAATTATACTAAATTGAATTCCAATATTTTTCTGAGTCTTAATAAATATACTATGAATAATATGAAACAAATAATTTTTCACAATTTTTAACAAGCTGTTATGTTTAGTGACAGAATTTAGATACTTTAATTTAGGAATTTATATATACAATCTCTTGAATTATAGCTTAAACTATTTCAACATTTACAGTAATAAAATATTATATATTAAATAAATTATAGCGTTAAACAATTTTTATATAATATATAAATAAAATATTCTACAATACATATTTAGTATATGGCAATTCATTTCATTAGCTCCAAAATTTTATATAATAATAATTATAATAAAAATAGTAATTATAAGAGAATTAAAAATAAAAATAATTATAATAGAGGGGTAATGACTCCTTGCGGGAGGCAGTTAAAAATATTTCTCTATTTTATATAAAATGTTCTAAGAATCATTAAAACATCAAAGTGACTTACTTGAACTCATTAATTAGTTATTAAATGGCATTTCCAAGAAATTCAAAGCAACCCTGATCATATTAAGCGAGTATAATTAAAATGGGAGACAGTTAAAATAAAATCAAAAAAGAGATCAAATAAAATTATGATCATCTCAATACACAAGACTTAAGATCAAACAGTCACTAATTTAAATTAAGTTTGAATAAATCCTTATTTAACTTTAATGCATTAATCAACTAAATAAAAATGGAATTTTAGCTATTTTATCATCTTTTTCATATTTTCTAATTTTTGTTAATCGATCAAGTAGATGCTGTAGCTAATCTTCAAGTTTATCATAATTTTCATAGATATCTTCAGGGTATATCAGGATATCTTCCTCAAAAAAATTAAAGTGTGGAGAGTGTGGAGCCCTACATCAGCAAAAACAATAGTAATAGCACTAATAATCTCAAAATCAAGCATTATTATGAGTCTGGAATTTTTTCAAAAACATCTTGTTTTTCAAAAAATCACAGATGTGATGCCTTATGTTGAAGAGGATGTTAATGAAAACTAAGAAAAATTCATTGATAAAAAATTTTATAATTCCTCCCAGACTAATAATAATGCTTGATTTGAAATATTAGTGCTATTACTACTGTTTTTGCTGATGTAAGACTCCACACACTACACAATTTAATTTTTTTGAGGAAGATATCCTGAAGATACCCTGAAGATATCTATGAAAATTATGAAAAAACCTGAAGATCAGCTACAACATCTACTTGATCGATGAACAAAAAATAAAAAAAGTTAAAAAAGATGAAAAAAAAAAAAATTCCATTTTTAGTTAGTTGATAAATAAATGAAAATTAAATAAGGATCTACTCAAACATAATTCAAAATAGTGACTGTTGGACCTTAACTCATGTATATTGAGATGATCATAATTATAATTGATCTCTTTTTGACTGTCTCCCCATTTTAATTATACTCGCTTAATATGATCAGGGTTGCTTTGAATTTCTTGGAAATGCCATTTAATAACTAATTAATGAGTTCAAGTAAGTCACTTTGATGTTTTAATGATTCTTAGAACATTTTATATAAAATAGAGAAATATTTTTAACTGCCTCCCGCAAGGAGTCATTACTCTTATAGAAAGTTGCTAATAGTATGTTACTATGAAATCTGAAAAAATCTAAAGAGAGTTTTTCATATAACAATGCTGAGTTTGCTTATTTTATATAATTTTTATTATATATTAGTTTTTTTCAATCAAATAAGCGAAGTAAAATTCAATAATCTACAAAGTTTTAATGCATCAATAAATTCTTACCTTATCTTTTAATAGATTTACAGCCCAGAAAGCTCTTTCTCTCGAGAATTACTAATAAGAGCTATAATATAAAATTAATTTGAATTATCCCTACACATGTTTCAATGCGAAGGAACTAGATTTGGAAAGAACTTCAATTAATTTAACCGAAGAATAAAAGATTTTAATACACCAGTCAATTGATATGCCTTCAATCATGATATAAATTAAACTTAAACTTAGAATATTTTTTATGAAATAAATTTTATTATAGCAAATATATTTTTTATTTTGCATAAAATGGAAAGTAATTATGATAAATAAAAAAGAAAAATAGATTATTAAATGAATTTAATTAAGATTAATAAGAATATTTTTAAGGAGACGTTTGTGGAGCAGTTTCACTCAATAAAATTTTAAATTACAAAAAATATTTATAAAATTTTATTTTTTAGAGGTCCTGCCTTGTAAGAGTAGTTACTGATTTTAGCTTAGCCTTCGCAAAGTAACAAAAAGGAACGAGAAAGATATGATGATAATTAGTAATAGTGATTGGTATTGTGGTTAATATAAGAATGGCAAAGCTGTATGAGTTTTTTCTCTTCCATTATATTTTAAAAGAATTATTATTAATCTTAATTAAAATCTTATAATCATCTATTTTTTCTTTTTATTTATCATAAGTGGACACTTTTCTTTATTATGAAATCTATAAGATTAATTCGTAAATATTTTCGGAATTTTGCTTGAGCAAATGGTAAAACCCCAAGAGTAATTTTTTAAGGAATAGAGAGAATGAAAATTTAATAAATCTAACTTTTAAAAATTTAATAACTGGAAAAGTGAAACCCCATTAGGGGAATTGCAAAAGTGAGTGGAAAGTGAAATTAAAAAGTGATTTATAAAACCCTTAACTTAAACTATTAAACGATTAAATAATTTTAATTACAAAACATGGCAGACTTTGTTGCTGTCAACTCTTTCAGCGAACACTGAGCTAGTGGGGCGACCTTAAGGTCATTTTGTAGCCCTTCGAAATCTAGGGGGAATTTGGGCGCTCGGGGCACACAGCACACGCCCTGGCGAAGTTGCGCGCTGCGATGATAGGAAGCATTATCCATTAGCAGGATGGAGTGGGCCCGCCAGTCTTTGTCTTGCACATCCAAATGCTAAATGAGATCCATCATGAAGACCAAGAAGGTGTGGGAGATAGTGTAACCCACACTCACATTGAAGATGAAGCTACCCCGATTAGAGGCAGCCGCGGTTATATAGAGGCGGCTAATGCGTTTCTGCGAAGACTAAACATTTTACTGCCCTTGGCGATCCAGGAATGGCTGCGATTATCAGTGTTCTGGATGATGGTCTCGTCGATGTTGTATATCGTGAAGCCCGAGCACGAGGCCTGAATGAAGTAAGCAACGGCGATCTGGCGCTGGAGCCGCGACTTCAAGCTATTGTGGTTGGGAGTGAGATGGGAGATCTTGTGGTAGCTCATGTGCAACTCGTGCCTCAGGAACCTGCTGATGCGATAGGGGAAATGCGCACTCCCAGCCGCTGCTGCAAGCTCTGCAAAATGCCTCTCGTGGTGATGACCCCTTTGCTCTCCTCAATGTGCGCAATGATTGAGTCAGCCTCTTCAGATATGAGCAGCGTATTCTTTCGACCCCGCTTTGCAGGTAACAGCTTACCATCGGAGTGAGTGGCATCCTGGAGTAGCCTCCTGACATGATAGCGACTGGTGCCCCCGAAGAGTGGCTATAGAGGGCAGGCTGAGGCCTTGGCAGGAATAGAACTAGGCCAGTACCATTTTGCGACCCCCATTCCTTGGGGAGGTCAAGAGCCTTCAAATGACGAATCAGACTCCTGCCATGAAGATGCTACCAAGATGGGGTGATATGAGGAGCAGCTAATTAACTCTTACCAGATCTCACTAGCGACGCTTT
>ARYC01004018.1:0-13630 GCA_000711775.1 Oxytricha trifallax
AGCAAGATATCAGACTTAGTGTACCCTGAAACTAATATTTTTAAAATAATTTAAATAATTAAATTGGAATTTAATTTTAATTATTTGCATATACACTACATTTGTTGAATTCAATTTCTTTAATGCTATCAAGACATTTACTTATATGCAGTTTAATGAAGACTCTACACATTAACTTCATTAAATATTTATGACTGTATATCTCATAAAATATCAATTTCAATTTGTTCTATAATAACAGTATGTAATTAAGTGATTTGATATCAATTTCTTTATTTGTAATTACAATTTTTGTAATATTTTCCTCTGAAGTTTGATATTGAATATATTTGCATAAATTTCACTCATTCTTAGAAAGTTTTGAAATTATTCTTATAATTAAATTGTAGGGTAAGTATGAAAATACAACTACTTTACAATTTTTATTCATTAAATTCATATTTTTATTATAGTTATTATTTATTTAGAGTTTGTTTTATATAATTAAAAACATGTTTAAATATTAAAAAAATGTAATTTAATCAATAAATTAAGCTGTTAATTTTAAAATTAAATGAACTAATTTATTCATGTTTCCCCTCAAACTTATCTAACATTTAGATCACCCAACTAATTTTTCATATAACATTATGAAAATCTTTTTAAAAAAATATATATTTTATTAAAATTATTAATTTATTTATTCGATTAATTAATTGAATATAATTAAAATAAATTTTATTAAATTTTATTATTAAGATTAATTATTTAAAATACTAGTTTTCTAAAAGAATATTAAATATAAATAGCTTAAATTTAAATTTATAATATAAAAATTAAAATCTGAATACTCACATTATTATAATATTGGATGTATCTATTAGTAATTTTCTATAATCTAATTTAATTTTATTCTTTGATTTACATATATCACCAATTACAAGTCTCTTGCTATCCAAAAATATCATTCTTAATTGATTTTTTAATTGAAAGATTTGTTGTTTTCATTATTAAAAGAAGTAATGAGCTGAAATTAAGATTTTCCATAAATTATTAATAATTTACTATTGTGTGTTCATGCTAATTCAGCTATTAAAAGTCTATCTTGTAAGACAATTTATTACAAATTATTTGAATTTTCTATTTCTTAAGATCAAGTTGATTGGAAAATATCTTCTGAATTTCAGTGATATCTAAATCCTCTAAAATTACAAACTTTAATATGACATTGATTTTTAAACTATGAAATTGCTTTGTAAATGCAATTACTTCTTCAATGTAAAACATACTAATTACTAGTTTTTTGAGATTGATTAACTTAGATCTGCCTAAACTCATAGATTAAATTGTTTTGAACTCTCTTGCAGTCTCTAATTAAGTAAAATCCACTTGAATATTTTGTAAACTCTGAAATTTTTAGAGAAGATTTGCAATTTTATGATTTGTTTATTTTAGGACTAAAGATTTTGCATTCTAAAAGATATCTACTAAGAACTAATTTTTCAAAATGCATTAATTAAAAACGATACAGCCATTAAATTCCAAACCAGTGGAGACAATTTGGGAGAATGCTTGATTTTCCTAATCTTGAGGTGTTGTATTCTAATTTCTTCTTAGCTTATACTCCTTTTTTAAGAAATCTAAATTGTAAGATTACATAGCTATAATTTCGCATTTTAAAAAAGTGATCTTCTTGATTCGAGTTATAAATTTATTTTGTGTCAACTAATTAAATATGTTAAGAAGTTACATAAAATTATATTTTTCAATATTTATACATTTTATTGATAGTTCAATGTATTTGAAATAATGAAAAACTATTGCAATTCAATTGTAAATGGGTAAGTTATTATTAATTTACAAGTAGAATCTATTTTACTTTGATTGAACTAGTTTGTATTTTTTCATTTCTATTCTTAATTTAGTGGATAATTTTAGTATTTTAGTGAATACTGTAAAACTATCTAGATATAGTGAAGCAGCTTCAATAATTTTAATGATATTCATTTTTATAATTATAATATTGTAATTGTTTATATTTTGATAAAACATAAATTTTTAAATATTCATAATTCTATCAAATAAAAACTTAATAGTTAAAAAACTCATATTATTTATCACACCTATAACTTTTTTTACTTCTGCAATATAATTGAAATAGAGAAAACTTATAAATCTTAAAAATTTATAAATATATATATCTGACACTTTATAACAAAAGTAGTTAATTAAGAAATTTAACTTAAATTATTTTGTATTACATTAATTTTTAAATTTATAATATTATTTAACTTAAAAATAAACCTAAGTATTCAAAAATCAATTCATGACAAAAATAAATGTTGTAAATTTATAAAGTTTATTTGAATTACAAATGATATTAATACCAAGTATTATTCAAAGGGCATTTATAATGTTATTTTATCTTCAATTTAAAAAAATGTAAAATTTTACTAGTAAACTAAAAAGATAAACTTAATCTATGAATCTCATAAAGCATATCTTTATATATTTAATTGTTTTAAGACTTGTTGTTAACTTGATAAATAGATATTTTTTTTTAAAATCATTAGTTTAAATATTCATTTTTGTACATAAAAGTAATCTCAATTTTTATTTAATTATAATTAAATTTATTTAAATGACCTAAAACACTCTAAATAAGCAAAAGAGAGTGAAACTTATAATTTACAGCTATCTTAGTATGAATAAATGCTTTAGAGATATAAGCAAATTATCGAGATAAGAAAGAGAACTATCTCTAGAAATTAAGAATCACAGGAATCAAGAATAAAATAACTTAATATTATAATTAACTCAAGAACCAATATTTATTCCACATTAACAACAGTACATAACTAATTGCAGTAATTATTATATGTTCTTGATAAATGAGGAGCATATAAAAAATGGATTTCTAACATACTACAAAATTATTTTATACTTTTTTTAAACTAACAAATATTCAAATATAACAATTAGCTATAAGATTTCAGGGATCAAAGATATAAAACTATAATTTTTAAGAAAATTTATGAGAATTAGTTCAATAAATTTTGTGTTGAATTAGATAGTTATAGATAAAGTTGTTACAAATAAAATATTCTATATAACAAATGAATTAAAGATTTTAGAAAATTAAGCATTTATGCTCAATTATAGGAATTCATCTATATAGTATGGATTAAATATCTCATCATGAAAATATAATAAGGATTATTCAGTTTAAAGATAGGTATAAATTAACTAATATACTTGAATTGCAAATTTACAATACAATAATATTTGACAATGCTTTCATATAACAACTCCCTAATCTTCAAAAACTTGAGCTTATAAATACTTTTTTCACTAATTTCTTTTTTAAAAAATTAGAAAAATTAAAAAACTTGACACTTTTAAAAGTTATTAAAAAATTGGAATCTATTCATTTCATTCATGAAAATGTAAAAACAACTGACTTTTAATTTTTAATAAGCTAACCTAATGCCTAAGCTTACACTGCATTTAAGCATCTAACATATTTAAGTTTCAGTGTTGATGATATAAAGTTTAATGATATTCATGATTTAAGTTGTTAAATTAAGCAACCCTTGTAAAAACTAGAATTAAATTTAAAAACTAAACAACACCAGTTTATTTAGAAAAAATATTAAAGATTTTTTCAAAAATTCAAAACTTTGACAGAATTGTGATAAAATTACCTCATTTAATTTTGTTTAGTTTAGCTACTATAAATAAACTCAAGCTAACACAGAATTAAGTAATTTTTAATGTAAATCATTATTTAAGAATATTATTAAATCTAAATGGCTACAAAATGTTAAATGATATTGGGTCTCCACAATAAAAATATAAATTTCTACTATAAATGGAAAATATTAAAAATAAAACTAGCTTGACTATTAAACTATCCAATTAGAGAAGAAATTAATAAACCTAATTAAAAGTAATAGGTGATTGACATAACGTAAAATAGTATGTTTTTTATCATTAATGCACTTAATTTTTAATTATTAACGATTCGCTAATTATTCACTTCTAAATTTATAAATCAGACAAATTTTATTCTATTTTGGATTGAAAATCTCCAGAATTAATTTGCTTAAAAAATTAAATAATTATAATTATCATATTATATATTAAAAGAAAGTGTTTTATTTCCTGACTTTATTTTCATTATAAATATTTTAAATAAATTAATGATTCTGAAAAAGTATATTTAGTCTTAATTATATTATTTAAATCATAATTTTAAATATAAATTGATTTAAAAAATTGCTTAAGAAAATCTTAGAACATTTCTAATTGAAAACTGAATATAATCTTTTTTTATATGTGTGATAAGTGTATACTTACTGCTATGATTTACACTCATTTTATTTTGTTAATATTGAATAATAAGCACACATTAAGAAATATATAAATCGCTTATCTCTCATCGATTTAGAAAACGTTAATTCTTAAATGATTTTGAAGAAAAAGGAAAGTTTAATATCTTTATTCTATTTAATTTCCCTTGTTTTTCATTTATTTATATCAAATCATAAAAAATATATAAATGTAAATAAGATACTTATAACTTTAACTTTCATTTTATATATTTAAACATTGAATGAAAACCAACTATATAGTGAGGAGTGTATTTCTAATTTTCAAGTCTATCAAGGACAGAATAGGTAAAAATTGGCTTTTAGCTATTCAATAACGAAATTTATTCCTTTTTTTATGTAAGTTTAAAAAATAATTGAGTCGAGTGACATTGATTTAACAACAGCAATAAAGAAATAAAGGGCGAGTTAATATTTAAAAAAATAAACCTTAAACCCATAATTTAAAAAATTAATATCTCCTATTTGGATTTAATTAATGTGAAATTTCAAACTTAATATTCCATATTAGAGAATACTGACTAAATTATGATCTTTTAATTTATATTTCTTACTTTAACTAATTTATCATATAAAAATATTTAACAAAATGAATTATGGTAATTTAAATTGTATATACTTGATTGCATATTTAAGAACTGTGATTTTATAATTGATTGTTAAAGCTAATCAAAATTAAAATTTTTAAGAAAAATAAGAGCACATATTAAGCTATAGTTTAATGTTTCTAATTTATCATTTTTATATGTTTCATTCAACTATAACATTCTCAAACTGAATATTTAACCTTTTGAAATTCAGTTGAATAATCCTATCACATGATTTCTAAAATGAAATTCTATATTTATATCCATTCTCGTTTGATTCTTATTAAATGACAGGAATTTTTAGTTTTTCTGATAAAAATTAGACCATATTCTAAATAGTTGCTTATTTAATTCTATTGATATGAGACCTTTTAGAAAACATATCTTTTTCTTGTTTTTCTTTGAAATATTATATGTCATTGACAAACAATTCTATTGTAGTGTTTTTCTTCCTGAAATTTTTAATGACTTGTTAAAGATCACCAAGCTCGAGTTTAAAATTCAAAAATATTTTCAATAAAGCACTTGTCTTAGTTTTGTTTTTTAGGTTTTCATAATACTTTTAATCAATTAAAAGATCTTTAAGGTTATAAAATTCAAACATTTCAACACTAATTTAGATTATCTTATCATATTAACTGATTTGCTTAAAATAATTAATGCTTCTAAAGAGATCATATCTTCTACTATAAAAGTCTTATTCGGTTTTATTAAGCATTTAATTTTTTTTCTCCACTTCTTCTTCACTTTTTGGATATGATAAAAAGACTTATTAGATATTGTTAAAGTTGCTGAACATTTCGTCTTGATTTTAGGTCTCTATTAATTTAATTTGTGAAGCATGCTTGAATAATTGCAAAAAACTTAAGTTCCAAAATTCACAATATATCAGGCTTAAAGTTTTATTAAATTTGAAAGTATTAAATATGTCCAAAATTTAAGTTGGAATGTCATTTTACCGTGTATATTTTATCACACAACCATTGAATTCAATTTCAGTTATTTTTTCAAGAAATTATTTAGATTGAAGCTTGGACATAATATTTAACATTGTTTAGATTAACTCTTTATGTCAGGGTATTTCGAAGAATATTAGTTTTATACTTTTTGATGTTTAAAGAATGTAATCGAGAGATTGAGTGTCTTGCAAAGAATTTTTCATAATAATTGTTGAGAAATTTAATTCTGAAGTCTGATATTAAACATGTATGCAGAGATCTCTTTCCTCATGTGAAAGTTTTGAAATTAATTTTATGATTAGATCAAATGGTAAGAAGGAGTAAATCATAATTTTACAATTGTTATTCATTGAAATTAATTTATAATAATTATTAGAAAGGATTTATTGTTTTATTTTATAATTATTTCACAATTTTGAATATTTATGTGATTAGTTTTAAAATTTATGGATAGTTAAATAATCAATAATTAAGCACTAAATTCATTTAAGATAGATCTTAAAATTTAATGAAGGTTATGTTAATAATAAAATCTCTATAGATTTTATAAACCGTATTATTTTAATAACCTTTTGCTAAATTAAATATACATTAAAACTAGATTTCATTTAAGAAAATTAAATTTTTTATTTATTACAAATGTTTGTTCCATCTTATATTAAAAAAGTTAATGTAATATGTTGTTTTTTTAATTGTAAAATATCTACATAAAAATATAACGTAATATAAATTATTTAAAAATCTTTAAGTAAGATTGTACTTTTTAATTATTCGATTATAACTCTAAAAGTATTTAATATTCTAAAAAATAAAGAGTTTGTGAAAACTTAAAATATATAAATTAAATTACTTCTCACATTACAAAAATATTGGAGGTATCTATAAATAGCTCATCATATTCGAGAATGATTTGGCGTTCTGGTATTTAAATATCACTTATAATAATTCTCTTATATTTTTAAGATGCTTCATTAATTGATTCTTGAATTGAAAGATTAGTCTCTTCATTATTAAGCTCAATATTTAGTTTAAATTCATATTCTCAATGAAATTTAAATATTTTTGTATTGAGTTATTGTGCTCTTCTAACTATTTAAAGTCAATTGTAAATTTGAGTTAACTGCATAATATTATGATTTTATAACCTTAAAGATCAAATTGGGTCTAAAATAATTTTGCAAACTCGAGTATATTAACTTTCTTAAAAAGTAAAAACTTTAATGTGATATTTGTATCCAAACTTTAAAATTGCTCTGCAATTCTCATAATTTCTTAAATTGACCGAATTCTAATGACCAACTACCTCAAATCATAAAACTTTAACCTGAAGAATCCCAATTTATATATAGTTCACATATCTTAAATATATTGATTATTTAACATGACTAAATCTAGTTGCAAATTTTCCAAATTATAGAATTTATCTAGAATCGGTGAAACTTAATGGCTTGTTAATTTCAGGACTAAGGATTTTGAATTCTGAAACAAATCCAAAAGGTGTTGATTATATAATTTACAAGCATTAAATACTGTACAGTTACAATATGATAAGCCAGTGGAAATCATTTCATTATAATTATAATGTTCATATTCTTGTGTCGTAAAATTCTCAGTTTCGTATTACTCTTAAGCCTCTGAAAGAAAATTTAAGTCTTAAGACTTTATGGCTTAAATTGTGCATTTATAAAATGTGAACTTTTTGATTTATTTAATTTTTTTGTTGACTGTGAGTTAATTGAAAATGTTAAGAAGTTGAGTGAAGTTTTCTTTTTCAAATGTAATTGATTCAAATGTTATATTAATATATTTGAAGTGCCGAAAAGCTGCTTCAATCTATTAGTATTTGGGTAATTCATTTATGAATTTCAAGTGGAGTCGATTTACTTTTGATTGTAACTTTTTAAATTGTTTCATTTGTTTCCTTGATTTTGCTGAAAGTTTTAAAATTTTAGTGAATACAGTAAAACTATCTAAATATTGAGAAGTAACTAAGAGTATCTTAAATTTGCTCATATTTAATAAGAATTTAATTTAAAATTCTAAATAATTATTTTACTTATTTATTTATAGTAATAAAAATGTCGTTCATTTAAATATTTGAAATATAAAAATTAGTATAAAAGTAATTTAATTATAAAAAATAAGGAATTGTCTTTATTTAACATAGAATACATTTAAACTTTATTAAAATATCTAATATTAACTTCACAAGATTATAAAAAATTATGGTATTTGAACCTTTATATTAATACCTTTAATATAATTTAAATTTAATATAAAATCCATCAAATATTTCACTTTTTTACTTCACACAGTATGAATATACTTCAAATAACTTCAAACATAATAGTCTAAGAATATCAGAAGTGTGGGCCATACCCTAAACTAATATATTTCAATTTAAATATTGTTTCAAGACATCAATTTCTTTGAAAATAGATTTATTTCTATCATCTATATAAATATTCTCATATCTTCAGTTTATTTTATACTCTAAAAATACTACAAGTAAATTGATAAAAATAACAAAGTAAAAACTTTATATTATTTAAATATTTCTTTAAAAAATTACTGTTAAGAAAATATCATTATTGATATACTAGAAATCATTTTTATTATGTATTTTTAATATATTTTAAAGGTTGTAAATGTTTATCATAATATTATTAGACTTTGATATTGTTGTTGTGTGTAAGAGTAATATCTTTATTATAAAAATATTTGATAATTTTAATTTTTATTAATATTAATATCTATCATTAAAATATTATTTTATACATTATTTTGTTTTTATTATAAAGAATATGATTCTGATTTCTTATATTAATATTAAATAGTTTTATTATTTAAAAATTTTGGATAATCTCAATTTTAATAGATTTATAGGTATTTTATTTGAATAAAAAAATTGATATATTTTATAATTTGATTTAATTTTTATTATCAAAAATAATCATTTTATATAAATACATGTACGATGAGATTTGTCTCTTTAATATTTAAACTTAGATTTAAATATTTAAATCTTAATAAAAGTAGAACTTATTAAGTATTAATTAATTTTTTTTAAAAAAATAGTAATATTAATTAAATTTAATTAACAAAAAATGGTATAATTCTAAGAATTCATGTTTGCTAACTAAAGTTTAAAAGCATGTAATACATTGAATAAAGTATTCTCATCTATTCAGTGGACTACAAATTTAAAGCTATAAGTCTTTAGATTTTTCAGCATGAATGAGGCTTTTAAAAAACTTACAAAGTTATCAAAGAAGGATAGAAGTGATCTTCTTTAATTAAAAAATGTGGAGAATAATAACAAGTGCTTATAAGAATTCTATGTATCATTCAAAGAGAAACCAAGTTATTAAATAGACATTAATTATTTGTAAAATTTCAGTAACCATTATGTTTTATAGTAAAATATCAATTAAGATTTGAATATAACTCAATACTTTGACTATTTCATTGAATCACTTCCAAAAGATCGAGTATCTAAAATTTAATTGAGTTTTTTACACAAATAAAACAGTACTAACCATCAATTTAATTCCATAGAGTTCATTGAGAACTTTCACAATTAAAAAATTGTGAAAAGAAAGATTACTTTACAGGATAAAAGTTTTGACTATAACATTTAAATTTAATTACCTTTGTTGGACACTTAAGAAATTTATATCTAAAAAATATCGGCAAGCCTAAACTTATTATCTAAAGTTTAGATTTATGAATAAGCTATTAACTAATAGTCAAAATTTGTAAACATTAAGAAAACTCGAATGTTCCACTGCAGGACAAACTACACAATTTATAAACAAAAAAATTCGTTTTTAATCTCTCAATAATTGCAGATCCTAAATTTATTGGAAATATGGTGTAAGCCACTAATATTTAATTAATTAATACGTGCATTCATTCATTTTGTATAGAGTAACTATTGCAGTTGCAAAGTGTATAGAGAATAAAGTTGATTCATTAATCAAATTGTAAATCAAAAGATTATAATGAAAGCTAATTAGATAAGCTTGGTTTTAAATATTCTTTGACTAACTAACAAATAATTTAGTTTAAGATGTTGAATAGTCTTACGATACAATTTAATGATATTTAGAAATATAATGAGTTAAAGAATTGTATTTAATTACTCAAAAAGCTTTAAGTTCAAGATAATTTTTGGATTTCAAACATACATTAAGGAAATCTTAGACAACTGTTTCTTTCCAAAAAATTTTGAGGTGAAAATTATAGCACCATTATTCTCAATATTTGATTCTGAGAAAACACTCTAATGCAAGCTTCCAGATTTTAGAAAATATTTGTCTAATGATTTTATGAGTTTATTGGCAAAAGAAATAAAAAGCCAAAACTGTTTGAAATATTAAGAAATCCAATATTATGAAATATCAAATTCCTTAAAAAGATCTTTATTGGCCATAAATATAAAGAAAACAACAGAATCTTGCTAGAATTAATAGTAACTCCAAGTAATACAATTTAACCTCTTTGTTTGTAATTATTTAGAATTAAAGGCTTCTTTAAAGACATTTTGATATTGCATTGACAAAAGCTATGATTAGAATAAATTGTTAATTAAGTTAAGAATCATTATAAGAACTATAGATCTTAAGTTTATTTTTAATATAATCTTAAAATTTTAAGTTTGTAATTATTTAGTTAAATTGATCGTTATGAATCTGCTAATATTATTGTAGGTATTAATTTGTACATAATTTTTTTATAATTAATAAATTTTAAAACTGTTTTTAACGATTAATTAAATTATTTTTAATTAATAAATAATAATTTACATTAATTAGAAGTTTTATTAAATAATTCTATTCCTTTTTATATAATATACATAAACAAAGTAAAGCAATTATTATTTTTTCATTTAAATTAATGATAAATCATAACAAATATTGTTTTATTAATAATTTGCCAAATATTATAATTTTTCAATTTAAAAATTATATTTTTGTAGCTATTATCTTATAATTTTAAAAATAAGATATATTTTAATGATAAATTCAATAAACAATTAGAAATTCTCTTTCAGACTTCAAATTTTTTATATGTCTCTAAGCTTATTAATTATTAAATTTTATCGCAGTCTTTAAAAATTTAGGTGTATTAATATATTTTCTATCTTATGAAAAATGATGCAAAATCTAAATCTAATTTAGTTTGTTACTTTATATTGAACTGTAATCCCCAGTTATATTGTTAAAAATTTAATCATATTCTACAAACCTGTTAAATTTATGCAATCGTGATGAGAGTTTTTATTTACTATAACTTTATAGTCTTCTTCATAAAAGTTAGATAATTCATGAATTTATAATTCTATTGTAGTATTTTGCTTCCTTAGGCTTCTTATTATTTATAGTAAATCCTAATATTTAAGATCAAAATTCAAAAAGAAATTTAATTTTACTCTTTCAGTTTATTCTTATCTTATATTTTGATTATACTCTAAGTATATTAAAAGGTCTTTAAGACTGTGATAACTAAATAATTTAATATTTATTTGAATCTCCTTTTTAAATTTACTAATCTACTTAAAATAATAAATTGAATTTAATAGTTCATTTCTTCTGCTCTCATAGTCATATAATTACTAAAAAATAATTTAATTCATTTTTTATGTTTCGTAGTCTAATTCTGGTAATGATAAATATACAATTTAAATATCGTTAAATTTTTTGAAGACAGCGTTTAAATCTTAAGCAAATGTTTATTTGAGTTTAATTTATTCTGCATGCTTGAATAATTTCAAAAATCTAAAATCCTCTAAATCACAATTTATAAAACTTAAAGTGTGCTTAAACTTAAATTTTTTAAATATGTCTAATATATCATTTGGTATATTGTTCTTATAAGATCTATTTAATTAGCATGCATTAAATTTAATTATTATTATTTTCTTAAGAAGGTTTTCACATTAAAGCTTGTCTAAGATTTTATGAAGTGCCTTCATTAATTTATTAAAGGAGAATATTTCCAAAAATACTATTTTAAAACTAATTGATACTTGAAGTATGAAATCTAGATTTATCAAGAATTGATAAGAATTTCTCATAATAATTGTAGAGTAATTTTATTCTAATGTTTAGTATTGAATATATTTGCATAAATCTCATTCGCGACTTGAAAGTTTTGAAACTAACTTTATGATTAAGTCAAATGGTACAAATGAGTATACTATAATTTTACAATTTTTATTCATTTACCTCATTTAATATTATAATTCTAAATGTCCATATGTTTAATTTTTACTATTTTCGATGCAGTTTTAAATATTTAGGATACTAAAAAAAAATAATGAAATAAATTTCATGTTGTAATGCTTCTATTAATTGTACATATTTATTCTTAATTTTTTAAGCCATTTTTGGTATTTAATTTAATGTATAAATATTAAAAAATTAAATTGTTTAAATGGCATCAAGCTCATTATAACATTTAATACAAATATAAAAAATTAAATAAAGATAGTTTAAAAGTGTAAAAATAAAATCATTAATCTTTTAAATTAAGATTTTAAATTTTATTGAATTTTAGTCTTAAAATATATTTGTTGAACTTAAGAAGTAGAGAAATTTCAAGTTTTTAAATTAATCAAAATAATTTATGAATATAATACAGATGAGTTGAATTTAACTGTAGAAATCTGTTATAGAGGAATAAAATGGACCTTGCTTGCAGTGGGATTAGATTAAAGTAAGAGAAGTCATGAACTTATTTATTTTTCTTTTATTTTAAATCTTTTTTATACAATAAAATTATCACATTATTGATAATATCAGATATATTGGATCTGATCTTGAATCCCATTTTTCTTGAAATATCATTCATGATCAATAAAAAATTCAATAAAATAAAAGTAATGAATGGATTAAACTGATAAATAATATACAAAATAATAAAAACAAGTAATTTGACAAAATGGTTAGAATACTATAAATTAATTTATTTCACTTAGATTAATTTTCCACAAGCTTTATCATAAATTTTTTAAAATCTATTTAAATTATTTGATCCTCTGCTTTTGAAATTATAATACGATATTTTAATCCATTCGAATTTATCTCTTATATCTGAACTGGAAAATAAAATTAATTCATTAAAACTTATTTCATGACTAAAAAAGACTAATATTCCATTTAATTTATATGATCTTGCAAGTTAGTTATGTTTGATAAGTGTTCTTAATAGTTTGAAAAGTGAGTCAGGAAAAATTCTAATGTCATATTTTTTCTTTTAAAATTATCGTTAATATCTATTAACATCCAAAGTGAAATATTAAAATTTATATTAATTTTAAATTAAAATTAATTAGATATCCCTTAATTAGATTCCTCATAAAATCTTAATCCAATTAATAGTTCCAGAAGTTCTTTGTATTAAAAAATTTCAATCATTATTATAGAATTTGTATTATTTTCAAATATCTAATTAATGTAATTTATGCAATCTTTTCAATCTTATCTTCAATTAAAACAATCGTGGTATTTTTAAGAAAAAAATTCACCTCTTTTCTCTACTTTAAAATCATTTGTTGGTTATGATAATTATACATTTTGTACATTCTTAAAGTTGTTGAAAATATTATGTTTCTAATTTATATTAAAGGTCTCTTTGATTTTTATTTATTTAGCATGTTTAAAAATATCTAAAAACCATGCGGACTCAAATTCACAAAACACAAGGCTTA
>ARYC01004019.1:0-19067 GCA_000711775.1 Oxytricha trifallax
ATAATTATTATTGTTATTGTTAATTGCTAAAGATGTCTACCTGATCTCAAAAAAAGCTCACATCTGACGACTTAGAGGTGAAACAAAAAACTAACAAACATCTCTAAAAAAAGCGAAAAAATAAAATAAGATCAGTCTGAGGTGGTTGGCACACTGACCGGTCCAGGCAAGGGACATGCCTCCCAGGGACCACCCTGATAAAGGCCGCGCCCAGGCAGAGTCGGGGTCCGAAGAGGCAAGTCGGGACATGGGACGAGATGACAAGGGACGACCCCCGGGAACACCCTATGAGAGGCACATAGGTCCAAAAGGCCAAAGTCGCTCCCCCTACTGAAGAAATACTGGACATCAAAATGAAAATGTACTGCAAGAAAATGTATTGGTTGTCAATTGGAAGATTTTTTCGCACCTTAAGTACTAACTACAACTAACTAATATATATATACGCTCAATAATAATAATAACAATAGCAAATTAACAATAACAATAATAATTATATATTTAATACTAGAGATCTTTATTTCTAGTTTTCTTATTCACCTTACCTTAAGTGATCTAAAAAAAAAAATAAAAAAAAAAAAAAAATTTTTAAATATTAAATTTTATAGTATCACAAACTACATATAGAAGTATAATCTTTTTACTACAGTCTAATAATTTTATATTACAAATATCAAATCCTTTTTTTTAATATGTGATATTTAAGAACATAATTCTTTGTGAATAGCAAAATTATGATTTTAATTTAATTATGGCAAATATAAATTATTAATCATACAATAAAATTATAATATGATCCCATTAAAAATTGTTTGATTTGGAGATTTTAATTTTATCCCAAAATACTAAAAATTGATTAAATATTTTCCTTCAAACTTGGAAGTCTAAAAATTGAATTTACATTTTTTACTATAGCTAAGATTCCTAGATTAATTTATAATTTGTTTAATTCATATATATATGCTTATTATTTAGGTAATAAAAATGAAATTCAGTTAGAACCAAAGATTTGAAGTTGTCTCCGACTAGTGACTTCAATCTTGCTTGATGTTCCGCTCTTCTTCTTAAGACTAATCACTTATGATATAATAGAAATTTCTATGTTAGATTGAAGAAATTTTTAGTTAGAACTTGAAATGTAGAAGTATTAATTTTAAGACAATAATTCTAATCAAGATTTTGAGTTAAGTATGCATGTTTTGACGCCCCTTCCCATTAGGAATTCCAATGCGTGTATCGTATATTAAATTATTTTAATAATGAGTATCTGTTTTATTCTATTATAGGTTCTATGTTCCTAATAAAACTGCGAATTTCTTCTAGACTTATGATCATTTAATATAAAAAAAATGTTTAAGAAATCGTTTATTTTCTTTTTTCCACATATATATATATATATATATATATATATAAGCAGTTTAATGGAGAAAATATCTAAAGTAGCATCAGTCTAGATGTCCAATAAAAGTATTAGATTTTTATTATAAAAAATCTTATGCAGGTAAACTAAAGACAAAAGCCTGTAAGATTAAGAATTAAAAATTTTAATATGGATGCTATTGTTTTAAAATCTTCATAATAAGATAAACTGAAAATCAAAGGATATTGTATACAGTAATTGATAATGAAATTAGATTCAAAAAGTAAGGGAGATTTCTATATAAATATTATAAATTTTTGAAAATATTAATAAATTTAGATCCTATAAATATTACTTATAGTAAAATATTTAAATAATCAAGAGATTCTATTCCACAATTAGTGGTCTTTCATTTTTTCTAACTAATTTAGTAAAATATGGTTTTTGTTCCTTTAAAAAGATATATTTATCATAATTAGTAAAAGTTACCTTGATTTTAATTGGTATAAATTTGTTTAAGTTTTATTTAACAAAATACTTCTTTCATAATTATCATTTTATTTATATTATATATAGCAGATATTAATACTTATTATTTTTTCATTTATATTTACTTGATGAGATTTTGTCATCCTAAATTAATCAGGAATATCACCTTCTCATAAATAATAGTAAAAATATTAAAAACTATCTAATTTATTAATTAACACACTGCAATAGCAAGTGTAAATAAATACGTATATTAATTATTATTATTATTAATATGACACCTCCACTATTACTGTATATGATGCATCTTCAGGGTAATGCATTACTTCTAGCTAACTTAATTGACACTTCTATCTTCACATTCATTGAGTTATTTGGAAATATATCCAAGCAGTATGATAGACTAAGTTGAGAAATCTCTAGATTATTAATTCAGCAGCACATTGTAAAGTAAATTATCATTTAAACATGATACTGAAATTCTTTGCAGTTTGATATCTAGATTCCACAGAATATGAAAGCAATATTCTCAAATTTAAATAACTTCATTTTAAGCATTTGCTATTGTTTTAAGAAATCTAAATAAATATTAAAATCCTAAGTGAGTTTATGAACATTTGAAACTTATAGATTTAGAAATTATGAAATATTCTATGAACATTTAAAACTGATAATTCTAAAAGCTATGAAGAATTAATGAAACATGAAGAGTAAATTTGAATTAATTGTACGTTAAAACTAAATTGATTCGGTATTTTTATATCATAAAAATAAGTCATAAAGTTTAAAAGTAAGGTTAATTAAAATATTATTTGGACTATTTCTTGCACTACACCTCTTAGTTATTACAAAGATAACTCTCTTAGCTAAATGATATATTTTGATAACTATAAGAGAATTTCCTATCATAAATCAAAAATTTCCTTTGGCCTTATACTGAGAAAATTTATCTCTAAGTGGTGCCCGTAAACTTGCAATAGAATTTAATAGATTTATAAAATAAATGTTCTAATTATTTAAAAGACTAAAAAAAATGTTAATCACATAAAACTCTTGACAATAAATGTTGAGTTAAGAATAACTGTAAAATTAAATTTTTTACAGTTTAAAGATAAATATCTTTATGAGGGTTAAATCAAGATATTAACTAAAAATATTTCATTACTTTTAATTAAATACTGAAATGAAGCAATTACATAATAATAAAAGGAATCAATGTCAGTATTTTCTATATGCATCAATACATAAATTTAAAAATAATTTTGATATGTTAACTACTCAGTTAGCTTTTGGAAAAATAATAAAAAGTAAGTTCACTAATAAAGTTATCAAAAATATACTAGTAATTGCAATTTAAGATTTCAAAATATAATGAGTAAATATTCAACATTTAGCAATCATTAATGATTTCATTACAAACATCTCCAACTTAAATTTTATTAAGAATGACATTGAAATCATCGCTGTTATTTGATTTGATTAATTGTTTGAAAATAGATTTGTTAACAAAGGATCTTATCAAAGATTGATGATTAAATATAAGATGTGTAATTACCATAAATGAGTGGAGGGTCTTAATTTTATTTGAGGGTTATAAACTGCTGGCAAGTCTGGTGATTTACTAAGGGCCACTTTAAAGCTAAGCACACTTCCTATTCACTTGCTAACCTAACTCTGTTTAATTTGGAAATTAATGAAATAAGTATCTTAATAATCTAAAATTTATATAAAGAATTCAGAATTTTATGGTAGCCCGCTAGCCATATAAAAATGCAATATTAATATTCAATTTATGAATACTTTTACAGTTTTGTATACTATATTCATTAATATGACCAATTTATATAATAAAATAATAAGTCATTATTTGTAAGAAGAAATTGATAAATTATATTGAAGTCAAACTATTTTAAATATGAATTAGTAATTATGAAGTTAACTTATAAATTTACCATAATTTCAATAATTCTATTTATGAAATATATTTGATTATTGCTGGTTAATAAGAATTAACGGAGAAAAAATAATCATATTTAATATAAAAGATAAATTGATTTATGCGAATGTAGTTATCAAGATTGGTTTCTGATGGTTATTTCAAATAATATAATTGCAATTATCAATCTCACATATATATTATAATTAGATAAACAAATTTAATCGAGAATTTATAAATATATCATTTCATCATTTTTTAAATATTGCAAAATTTTATCTCTACATGAAATAGAAATGTATATTGAGTGGGATATTTATTCATTTATTATCAAGAAATCTATAAGATAAAAAAATATAAGTAAGAAAACTTAACTTTTTTTTTGCTTGAATAAAATACAAATTTATTGCAAAAGAGTACATGTAAATAATTGATTTATCAGGAGGTCATAGATGACAATGGGATGAGACTAACAGAAAGATGAATTGGTTCTACCAACTGGAAACTAGAGAACTCTAAATTCTGGAGAGACCAAGAAGAAATCGAAAGTGTTGTCATTCAAACTAGAAGTCAGATCAATTCGAAGAATTGCAAGTACTGGGTAATCATGAGTATTGAGAGAAATTCTGATCAGTTGCAGTTATACATACAAGAAGAAATATAGGAAGTTTGGTGATAATTCAAAAATTGTGAAACAACTAAATGAGATAACTTCAGAGACGGTAGGGCCAAGATTATAAGATTAAATGGTGGCTTATAGATTAAAAGTTTAAGACCCAGAAGATTGCCATACTCAAAGCACTTTACTTGGCTTTAGGATTGGAAGGTAATCCAATATTCTAGATATTTGTAAAGGTTTGGATTTGCATGCAAAGATACTATTTAATGCTCAACCTAGATGTTGAGTATAAGAAAATGGAAAATGGAAAATCTGGCAAGCAATTAACAAGAAATAAAGGGAGACAAACCTAGAAAAGAAAAGCTCATTGATATGGAAACAATTGGAGATGGAAGCAGAAGCAAACAGTTTAATAAACTATGAGGACAGATGGTAAGAAATGGACTATGAAAGATTTGATAGAGATCTGATTGCAGGAGACAGCAACAATCTAAATGAGCTGGAAATCTGCTCATTTAGTGATAGATCAGAACTACAACCAATGAGAGTGGCCCAAAATAAAACTCAAGAAGAGATAGAAGCAATTAAGGAAAATCTCAGTGAAAAAGTTGAGAAAGATTAAATAGTTGAAGAAGAGAAAAGTGAGAAAAGCAGCACTCTCAGATGTGGAGACAAAAGATCATGAATAAATTTTGTGGATTGCCGCTAGATGAGGCGTTACTCTTATGATAATTATAATTCATAAGTCACTTATTTGTTTCACTCATTGTGTAATAATTTTACTTTAATTTACCTAAAGTTATTGGCTACTAATACTACTAATTAATTTACCATTTTTAAATATTCAATAATTAATATTTTAAAGGTTGTTTCCAAATTTTATGATTATATATGTTTATTTAAATTGTATTTTTGCCATTCCATTTAGCTAGTTAATTAATTGCATTTTATGCATTGTTCAAATTGCTTTAATTGCAAAATTAAAATATATCTCGTCAAATTATGATAATTTACAATTGAACAATCATTTTACAAATATCATATAAATTAATTAATAACCTGTAAGTAATTAAAGTAAAATAATCTGAATGATAGTAAGGTATAATTCATTCATTTATGACTGTTATTAATTTTTACTATAAAAATCAAATTAAATGGCAATAGCATTTTTATTTTTTATATAATTTCCTAATTATTTATTTTTTGGATTTAGATCTTTAACTGAATATAAAGCCTATAAGAATCTTTTTAATGTGTTAGTAGTATTGAGATAAAATAAAATAAAAGAAATATATTTCAGGAGCTTCTTGAGGTAGAAATTATTGAAAAAAATATATATTTTATCGTTTTTTTAAATCAGTAGACTTCGAATCTTCAATATGCTTTTACTTATATGTTTCATCTTCTGAGATTTTTTTATTTCCCACAAAATTCAAATTATATAAACATCTAGTTTCAAACTCTATTACAATTCCCCTAGTGGAAAAATACTTTCATATTTTAATCAGGTGGTGTCTTGCTCCAGCTATTTTACTTGAATGTTGATGTCCTTCCTTTAATAAGAAGAACATTTATCGTATAAAAATACTTGTAGGCCAAATCTATATATTAAGATAAAAAAAACTTGTTAAGTAATCTTGATATTGCTTTTTTAAGTATTGATAAGAACATTTCCAGATAGACTTGATAAAGTAATTCTATCTTCGAAACTTTTTGTTAAGAATTGCGCTATTAAATACTACAGAACTAATAAAGTAAAACTTTTTAAACTAAAAATAATAAAAAAAACATTCTGTATATTCTAAACCTTCGGATTAATATTTTAGTGGGATATTGCTAATTAGTACACAATCCAATTAAAACAGAAAAAATTAAACATCAGTAAGTGGACTTTTTAGCTTTTAAGCATCATTATTCTTTAATTTACAATCTATAACGGCATTATCATATTGATTAGATCTTCTTTGCATTAAATAAAGTGATCAATAATATTTAAATAGCATTACTTTCATTATTAGCTATTAATATAAAAGAGGGGAGTGGGGAATTAAAATTTACTAAATTTTATTTTATACTAACTTTACTGATCTCTAAAATCAAAACACGATTAAATTAGAGATATCCAGGAATGCAATAATGGTTTACTAATTTAAACATTAAATTTCCTAAACTTCATTTCTTCTTAATAAGCATTATTATAGGTACTTAAAAATTATAAATTTTAATGATTAAAATTACATTTAAGCAGCTAACTGAAAACTTATAAAAATCAATAATTATTATCATTTATTAAAGATAAATAGAACACTTAATCATTTAAACTAAATAAAATAGTCTAAAATCAGATAAATTTCTTGTTAAATCACCTCAGTATTTGAAATTAATTATGATGATCATTCCTGTTAAATACATTTGACTTTTCATAAACAAAAGAAGCCTTTCCCTTCAGCTCCTTAATTTAACCAGTTATGATCATTCATAATGATTAACTTTCTTAAACTATTTGGGATTTTCATATTACATACATCGACTATTAAGAAAGCTTTAAACCCGTGAATAAAGCATGAATAACGATTATTTTAGAAATAATAAAGTATGAATATACTTAGAGTTGCTAAGATATTTGCCTGTTTATAATTAAACTTATAAGTAAAAATCTCCTGGGGGGCCGCTATAAATATTTTAGTTAATTTTTTAAAGAATTAAAATTATCAATACATCAAAATGACAAGTTATGATTCGCTAAATAAGTCTAAAATGACATTTCCAAGGTATCTATATCAACCCAGATCATTTACATTATAAAAATCATTAAATTTAAAATTTATATGACTTATTTTTTTTACTATGTTTATATTTATTAAATTTGAATTTTAACAAATTATATTTATGTTATTTGCTTAACTGTTACATTAACATTAAGATCATTTTGTAATTCTAGCAAATAGATTAGTTAACTCATTTATTGTATTTCCAACTATTTTAAAAGCCAAGCAGATATCATAAAAATAGTTTGTAAAAATACAAATTTAATAAATATAAACTTAGTAAACAAATAAGCAATATTAATTCAAAATTTAATGATTTTTTTAATGGAAATGATCTGGGTTGATATAGATACCTTGGACATGTTATTATAGACTTATTTAGTGAGTCATAACTTGTCATTTTGATGTATTGATAATTTTAAGATCATTTACAAATTCACTAAAATATTTATAGCGGCCTTCTAAGGAGGTTATTACTTATAAATTTTTAAATATACAAAATTTTAATCAAAAATGTGAATTTTTACTTTTTAAAAATTCATGAATCTCATAAAACTATTTTATTTATATAATTCCAAATACAAGATGCAGTCATTTTTATGTTTGTCTCATTGGAAAATTATCAAATTGATTGTTCCATATATAAAATATATTAAATGTTGTTAAAATTAATAATAAAACAAATTAGTAGGTTGAATTCATTTACCTAAAAATATAATGATCAGGCTCTATGAATATTAAATTGCCTGAAATATATAAATAGATAACTATTCTATAATAAAGAATAAAATGGGTCACTAATTAGACACTTCGAAGTAGATTTAGATTGTTAGTAAGATAATGTGGCAGATAAGTGGGAGTATGGTTTTACAATCATCCTTATTTGAGATGTATTAAATTTCGTAAAATAAACTAACATTTTATTCATTAATTTAGAATTTTTCAAGTAATTTTAATGCATAATTATATTGTAACAATTCAACTTTCGTATTAAATACAGATCATTTTATATTTCTTGTGTGCATTATTTGACTCCTCATCTCTGACTTGCTTTCAAAAAATAATTTTAAATCAATATTTAAATGTATTTTGATAATGAATGAGCAAAATTGAAGGCTTATAATGAATGCTAACTTAAAGTGAAATAAGTTCAATTCAAAAATAATAAAAAATAAACTGATTGAAAAAAATTCAGATAAAGCAGAAAGGATTATTAAAATTTTTAAATACATAACGTAAATTAGTTGAATGATCGAATAATTTTATTCTAAGTGAAATAGTATTTAATAAGCAGTTATAAAAATATCTATACATTTGTTAAATAAAGCTATTTTTTTTTAAGAAAATTAAATAAATTTATAATTTTTACCAGCATAATTTTTTATGCTACAGTTTAAAACTAAAAGTTAGGATTTTCTAAGTTTTATCATGTTAAATTTATACATTTTTAATTTTATAGATGATTATTATTAATTTAATTAAACTTTAAATAATAAATAAAATTCTCTTTAACTTCAATAAACTTCCATTGTAAAATAAATAGAAAAAAATATAAATAAAAATAAGCATAAGATGAAGGGCTCGATGAATTTCTTAGGTTGGAAGGCATTTATAAATTATCATATTTTAAATGAAATATATATATATATTAAAAGAGCAAATTAATGAAGAAATTTAATAATAAAAGGATCATAATATTTAGGTCAAATATATAGAGAGTTAGGGTAAATTATCATTCTAAGAAATTTAAAATTTTAAAAGATAATTTAATATGTAATGAATATAAATTTATTTAAAAATTGATAGAATTTAATAAATGAATCGAAATGGAGATATTAGGCAATATATTGATACAAATTTATTTTAAAATAATGATATTTTTATGGCACTAGTTAATTATCTGCAATATGATTTAAATTGTAAATTTTAGGATATTAAAATAATGAAAAGCAAATTTTAAAATATAAAATATCGTGATTTATGTTACTAGAAATTATCTTATTAATTAAGACTTATCATTATTAAATGCTTCATAAGCAATGCTGTTGTATTTTGCTTACAGTAAAAGTTATATTTTGCTAATTTTCATGATTGTCACTTTAAACTTTGAAAGTTGTTGATTTCATAGCATCTATCAGTATAAACAATCTTATTATTATACCGTTTTTATATAATAATTATGTAATATATATTCTAATTAGAGTTAAAATAAAATTAATATAAAGTAAAATTGGTGAAAAAAAACGAAGCATGTCAGCAAAAATATATTTTGCGAGATTCTTCGGCAACATTGAAATCATTTTTTATGTAAAATTATGATAACGCAAAAAAATCAACAAAAATGTTTTAAAATATTAGAATTTTATACTGTAGTTCTAAATAACAATATTAACTTAATTGTAAACAACAGGGGAACCTAAGTGCCCTGTTTTGCCCATGTTTATTTAAAGATCAAAAATATTAAAATTTTGAATTAAAATTAAATATTGTAATCTACCTTTAAAAACTTCTTGTTTATTTGGCTGAATATTCAAAATTATCAATAAATTTAACCTAGTTGAATAATATTTAATTATTAATTTTTAAAAATATTTAAATTATATAAGTTTAATAGCAAAATACAATTAGTTTGCTCAAATTATTTATATACTTTTATGCTGTGAATTCGATTACAAATATTTATATTAAATAAGAAAGTTTATTGATTGGTGATGTATTATCTCACATCGGATTTTCAAATAACTCTTCTCTACTACAGGCAGGGGTTCGCTGTATTCACCGCATTAGGGACCATTCAGTGGAGTTCAATCTGTCAGCCTCACTCTTCGAGTGGGCTTGAACATAAAGATTCCCCTGCTTAGATGAGCTACCTGTCGTGAGTTCAGTTTCTTAGGCAATAGGGGCCAGGAAGACGGTGATGATCAGCTTTCAAAATTGAGTAGATGAAATCATAGAAGCCAAAAATAAGGATTTTTCTCCCTGATAGGTCGGTTAACAGGCTACCACAGCGTAAGGACAGAGACAACTATTTAAAAAGCGATGGAACTTGATAAGAGTTTTCGCCAAATCCTCTTAATTGTTTACAAAAAGCAGATCTTTGTAAGCTCTATGGGGAATACTTCTCGTTCGCGAGACTCTTATTTTGTATTTATCTTGTTAACAGAGTGAAAGAGGAATGGGTGCGTGATGGTTTTCTGAATTATTTTTCTTCATAAATGTCACGTCAACTCACTCAGATAGATACCCCTACGTCAAGACTAGGTCAGTATTAAACAGTGAAAAATTTAAATTTAATTTGGAAATTACTCATATACTATAGCTTTTTATATTAGGGGAAAAGATCTAAGTCGGAGCAAAAACTTTTTCGAAAACTTAAGTAGGTGCCAAATTTTTTTCTAAAAAATATCAAAATCCTAAGTCGCTGCATGACAATTTTTTACTTTTAGAAACAATTTGATCATCCTACCCTTACATAAAAAATTAATTTTTAATGATTTCTTCTCACCTTTTGAATCGAACTCCTCAAGACATCAACGATCATATGTCACTAATAAGGTAAAATTTTCGTTTTATAAGTCATTATGAATTTTAATAATCAAACTGAAGTGATATATAATTAAGATCTTAGATTTATTGAGTTAATTATTTTGTTGCCTTATAGTGCTTTAATCTCTCGCATTCTCGTCCTCTCTCTTCCCGCGCTGTAAATATAGTAATCTTTCGTAATCTCCATCAGTTCCATCCGATTTTGTGCTTTAGTGATTGTCTGTACAGTAACCATGATGAATCGGCTCATTTTTAGTAGCATTCCGTAGGTTCTGAAGCATCTTCGCGAATTTCGTCAGCATCGGTTGTTCCCTCTCCCACAGTATATACTGTGTATCCGTAGGTACAACCTGTAAAAAACACTTACTTTCGAGTAAAAGATTTTCAAATATGGGTGAATGTAGAAATCATCAATCAACGAAGAATTAGGTTTGGACAAGAATGAATAAAGTTGAGCTAAAAATGAATTCTCTTTGGAGAAAAGTTACTTACCTAAACTTTATTCATTCTTGTCCAAACCTAATTCTTCGTTGATTGATGATTTCTACATTCACCCATATTTGAAAATCTTTTACTCGAAAGTAAGTGTTTTTTACAGGTTGTACCTACGGATACACAGTATATACTGTGGGAGAGGGAACAACGATGCTGACAAAATTCGCGAAGATGCTTCAGAACCTACGGAATGCTACTAAAAATGAGCCGATTCAGCATGGTTACTGTACAGACAATCACTAAAGCACAAAATCGGATGGAACTGATGGAGATTACGAAAGATTACTAGATTTACAGCGCCGGAAGAGAGAGGACGAGAATGCGAGAGATTAAAGCACTATAAGGCAACAAAATAATTAACTCAATAAATCTAAGATCTTAATTATATATCACTTCAGGTTGATTATTAAAATTCATAATGACTTATAAAACGAAAATTTTACCTTAACAAAAAAAATATATTAATTATTGCCATATATAATTATTTTCTCTGTCACAGATATTTGATATAATTACCTTAATGAAATATTTTTTCAATATAAAATCTAACGAGTCAATTAAGAACATTATTACTATTCCTAAAATTTATGATGTTTGACCTAATTAATCAATTTACGCAATCTGATTAGTTTATTCTATTAGACAATTAATCAGATTGCGTAAATTGATTAATATGGTCAAACATCATAAATTTTAGGAATAGTAATAATGTTCTTAATTGACAAATTAGATTTTATTATGAAAAAATAATTCATTATTTTAATTATATCAAATATCTGTCCCAGAGAAAAAATATTTTTGTAATAATATTATAAGTGTCATATGATCAAAATTTCATGAAGGAGTTCGATTCAGAAGCTGAGACATAAATTTTAGTTAATAATGATATTTTTTATGTGGTGCAGGATGATAAAATATATCAATAATGTCAATAATTGATCATGCACCGACTTAGGGATTTAGATGTTTTTGAGAAAAAAAAATTTTGCACCGACTTAGGATTTTGAAAAATTTTTTGCACCGACTTAGACCTTCCCTATAGTCTATCAAGTTATGAACCTCCTATTAATATTTTTATTCTACAATATAATATTTAAAACAATTTTGTAGGAATACATTTGAAATTGGAAATTAATTATAATAAAATATAATATTAATCAAAATCGTGGCAGTTAAAGTTGGCCAATTTAAACGATCTTAGGATAATTCGATAAGAATTCAAAATTAACTGGACCTTACTATTGGCGGTTCTATTTTATTGCATCACTGGAGCGAGATAACTTGACTTTTATGTGAGAGTATAATTTAATGAATTTAGAGAGTTTAATTAAAGATCAATGTATGCTCGCTCCAGGGATGCGATAAAATAGTTCCACCAATAATAAAGTCCAACTAATTTTGAATTCTCTATCGAATGGGCCAAAGATCGCCAAATTGGCAAACTTTAACTGCCAAGATTTTAAATTTTAATAAATTTGGTTTTAATTAAATTTCCATTTTTGAATATATTCCTACAATAATATTTATGCTATTCTAAGTCAGTTATAAAACTAAACGCAAATAAAATAATTAAGTCTTATTATTATTATTAATCTTAAATTATTTATTTTCCTATTAATAGCAAACTTAACTTGGCTTTCTTTTAATTGGGGGGGGGTCTAAGTCGGTGCAAAAATTTTTTCAAAATCCTAAGTCGGTGCGAAATTTTTTTTCGCAAAAACATCAAAATCCCTAAGTCGGTGCATGATCAATTTTTGACATTATTGATATATTTTATTATCCTACCCCACATAAAAAGTATCATTATTAACTAAAATTTATGTCTCAGCTTCTGAATCGAACTCCTTCATTAAATTTCGATCATAGGACACTTATAATATTATTACAAATAATATTTTTTCTCTGTGACAGATATTTGTTTAAGTAAAATAAAAAAATATTATTTCATATTTTAATATCTAATAGTTCTGTAAGCAAAAAATTTGGGATTAAGAACATCATAATTATTCGCTAAATTTAATTATGTCTGACCTTATGATAAAAACAATTGACTCAATTAATTTTTTTTTAAATACTCTAATCAATATGCACGATTTTTTTAATTCCAGACATAATTAAATTTAGCGAATAATTATGATGTTCTAAATCCCCAATTTTGTTACTTACAGACCAATTAGATATTAAAGTATGAAATAATATTTTTTTATTTTACTTAAACAAATATCTGTCACAGAGAAAAAATATTTTTGTAATAATATTATAAGTGTCCTATGATCGAAATTTAATGAAGGAGTTCGATTCAGAAGCTGAGACATAAATTTTAGTTAATAATGATACTTTTTAAGTGGGGATGAATAATAAAATATATCAATAATGTCAAAAATTGATCATGCACCGACTTAGGGATTTTGATGTTTTTGCGAAAAAAAATTTTGCACCGACTTAGGATTTTGAAAAAATTTTTGCACCGACTTAGACCCCCCCCTTTTTATTTAATTAAATTTAAATTATTATATGATTTTTTTAGATTTTACAGAAATTTGTTGGAAAATTGTGTTTATTTTAGTTGCCTTGAAATTAATAATTGCTTTAAAATTATTCGATAAATTGGTCTTATAAATTAATTATTGCAATAATAGAATGGATTTGAAAAATTGTAAAAATAAAATAAATAATTTAAATTAATATTTTTTTTACAACCATTATTAGAGAGGCTTATATATCAGATTTTGTCCAGTAAACATAAAGTTATGTATGTTAGTATCTCGGCTACTTGAATTACCGATTTATATGACTGAGGACACAAATTGACTAATCTCCTGTGTATTTTAGAGCGATTTGGCGGATTTGACACATTTTGTAACTACCAAATTTAGCAAAGTTATGTATTAGTAATATTAAATATGTGATTTATAATTATTATTACCGATTGATAATTAAACATTATTAATGGAGTTCTGATACAGATTTTATTGCAGTATTCTTCTACTTATATACCTATATCATTGATTTTGCCGAGGCAAATGTCGACATTGCTAATGGGATGAACATAAATTATGACTCATTTAGCAATATCTACTATGCACAAGTTCATGATCTTTCATAAAGCATCAATACCTTTGATACACTTAAAATCAAATATAAATATTATGGAAGCATCAGAGATTGATATATATTCTCTACCGAAATCAAAAAGTAAAATTAGTAAAGCATAAACAGGCATCAATAATTAACTTTCCGCGAATTATAAGAATACTGCAATAAAATCTGTATCAGAACTCCATTAATAATGTTTAATTATCAATCGGTAATAATAATTATAAATCACATATTTAATATTACTAATACATAACTTTGCTAAATTTGGTAGTTACAAAATGTGTCAAATCCGCCAAATCGCTCTAAAATACACAGGAGATTAGTCAATTTGTGTCCTCAGTCATATAAATCGGTAATTCAAAGTAGCCGAGATACTAACATACATAACGGTAAGTTTACTGGACCAAATCTGATCTATAAGCCTCTCTAATAAGTAGAAGTAAAAAATATATTAATTTAAATTTTTTATTTTATTTTTACAATTTTTCAAATCAATTCTATCTTAGCAATAATACTATATTTTATTTGGACTTCAAATTTTATTATAAAATTTTTTTGCAATATAATTATTTTTAAAAAAATATTTACACATATATTTTTTTATCGAATTAATATATTTTATCTATGTTACAATAAATAAATATAGTACAATTAGCAATTATTATAAAATTTAAATCATTTACTGAATATTGTCTAAGTATATAAATAAATAATAAGCTTTGTTTGAAAAGGAATAATGAGTTAATTTAAAATTTAAATATAAAATATTGAGATCCACAGACCAGAACGAGATGGGAGTGGCCACCAACTTCATTAGAGGACGTCTGGTTTTATCCCCACGACCTGCTAACGGTTTTCACCGGCGAAGGAGCTCAAGGTCCTCCACCACTTTAGCTAATATATACTGGTTACATATGCATGTCCTGGTCAGGGGATCAATACTCTTCAGTCAGTCACTATATATATAACTCTGAAGTCAAATCAACTTATAAGTGTTAAGATAGTAGTTTATCCAAGAAACCCATGCGCATTGTGAACTCCTTCATCAGTGTTATCTTCGAGAAGTGCTATGTTTAAAAAATAATAAAATAACTAAATAATAAGCTATTTAAATAATAATTAACTTCTACTTTGAATTCTTATCAAATTATCTAACACCCTTACCATAGTTACTATCTCTATAAAATATTGCTAATAAATACAATAGTACCTTTAAAATTTAAATCTTATCTGCAATTAAGAATTGTAAGAAGTTATATATTCCAAGCAAGGAAAATCATATTCATTGAACTTATTTTTATTAAAAAAATATTGTTTATAGTTAGTGGATTCCTTACTTATGGTTTAACCAACATAAAAGTTTATAAGAGTAAAATAAGAGAGTAAGCTTGTATTTCAATGATAATTTGAAACAATTTGAAGTAAAGATCAACAATTAATGAATGAATCATATAATCCAATATACTTTTATTTATGGACATAGTTATGTATATAAATTATGATATATGTCAGAAATATTGTGATAGCGAAGATGACATAATGACATAAGCTATTTGTAGGCAATGAGTTAATTTTGTATGAATTACAAATTTTGAAAAAAAATAATCAATAATTGATTTACGCTATTGTAATCTTAATACTTTTTAAATATATTAAAATGGCACTTATCTCAAAATCAATGAAATTTCAAGATACTTGCCAAAAAAATCAAATTAATAAATTTATAAATAAATCACTCTATAAAGTTGAAATTTAATTTATAAATATTTATGTTCATATTTTAAACTCTATGAACTTAATCAGTAAAACAATTTAATTTATAATTAATACCTCAACATTTAAAAATTATCTACATTATAAGTTTGGAATGCATTTTCAATATTTAATTACGTAAATATAATTAAATGAACATATATATTTATAAAATTAAATTTCATTTTTTATAGAGTGATTTAATTGTAAATTTATTAATTTGATATATTTGGCACGTATTTCAATATTTCATTTAGAGATAAGAGCCATTTTAAAATTTTTTAAAAGTATTAAGATAAAAATAGCGTAAATCAATTATTGATTATTATTTCAAAAATTTTTAAATTCATACAAATTTTTCTGAATGTCTGCAACATATAAACTTAAGTAAGTTAAGCATTAGGTGACTAAATAAATTATCAAAATAATTTGCTGGTGTTTATTGAATTAATACAATATTATAAATGAAATATTATGAGATATCTATTAAGTTAACTTAACAAAACAAATAATTCTAAATATTCTAAATAAGGTCCTGAAAAAATATTTAAACAAATTAAGAACTTATTAATAAATGAATATTTTTTGTGAGTTTAATGATAATTACTGATATAAAATTCAAAACCCAAAAACCCCGTAATGTGGTGTAAAAGTGCTTTGACTTGTAAGGAATTGGTTTTGTGGTTGGTTTATTTGTTAAAGTCGAGATAAAAATTACAAGCTTTTGAGCTCTATATATCATGAAGAGTATATAGATTTATTGATTAAATTATGTTATTGATGTGAAATATACAGTGAATAAGTCAAGTCAGTACTGAACTATAAGTCTTTTGCACATCTCTTGAAGCAAAGTTCATCAATTGTTTGCTCTCACTGCTTGAAATTTGAGTAATTAAAGCAATAATAGCTTAATTTTAGCCAAAGAGGAATTCAAAATATCTATAGAAGTATTTTGACTATCTTATCAATGAAGGATTGGGTTTCCATCTCTTTCGACCAACAAGATACTATGTTTTACTACTAGTTCTCTGAGTTGAAGATCTCTGCATAATCTTTTACTTTTATAAATGAAAATTTATCTCTTAAAAAGGTGTGAATCGTATTAAGAGAAGAGAGAGATTGATTTCACTCTGCCATTTTATAACAGCAATTTAAATTATATTAATGATTAAATGCAGAGAGCCTAATAGAATAATATTATGCTTATACATGCTGGCTGACGAGGCTGTGTTTAACTACAATAATTTCATCTAGAAGTCTTTGTATAAGAGACATAGAAACAAAGAGGTATATGACTAGAAAGTCAAGTTATAAACAATGGCAATTCATGGAGATATCAACGAGGATGCTGGTTTATAAACATATATTATTAATCCTAGCTCAATTAAGTTAGAGCAATATATTAAGTTCTTAGAGCAGCTGAGAGAGAAGTACCCTGAATACAATATTATAATATTCGTTGATAATCTTTTTGTTCATAAGACAAAAGATACAAAGAAAAGTTATGAATAACTTAGAATTGCCTTACAGCCCATAAGTTAATGGAATTGAATTCTATAGAGGTATATTAAAAGGTCATTAGAAGAAACTGCTGCTATACCATTTTATGCGTGACCTACCTACCTACACAGTAGACGACTTAATTAAAAGTTCAGTGAAGATAGTAGATAATTTATTGGCTTAAAAGTGTGTAAAAGAAGGGAGGGGAGAGTGAATGCATACAAATAAGTTTTATAGTTAAGTTAATGAATATATAAATCGCATTTAAAATTCTTTCTTAGAAGCTGGCTTCTCTTTCTCTTCACCTTCCTGTTAATTCCCTCCTCCTAGGTTTCCTATCTTACTGCCAGCAACAGCACCTATGTTTATTGACTCTGGCGTCTAAATATTTGAGTAAAGTCTCTTGCTAACTTCATTCTTTGTCTGCGACTTTCGCTCTCTGGGTAGTTTGCTATATTGCTTCATCAAGAAAATGCTAATTCCAGATTTATCAAAAGAGTTAAATTACAAATCTTGCTTGAAATATTCGGGTGCTTCTGCAGCTCTCACTTATCTTTATGCCTTGTTTATTTTTGTCCTCCGGAGAGATGCTGAACCTCTTTTTAAGAGATTCCTGAATTATTTCTTTCAATTAATACGTAGGTTTTTTGGCAATTGCTTCTTTGTAGGCAGGTACTGCTAAACTTATTGATCATTCATTGCACCGTCTCATATATTTCAGGATAGTTTGGAATCTCTGCAAACTTTACATCTTAAGTTTTGAATGATTTCCTATCTTAACAGAGTCTCGTTCTTAGAAAAGAAATCTTTTTTGCATTCCATTGTCGGCAGGAACAAACCAACTGCATAATAAAGATTATTTTCTGTGAGTTCCTTACCTAGCTGCACCAGGTAGTGGTGAAAATCCTCCTTCCTTCTAAATTTTTGAATTAATACTTGTGCTTGCACTCTTTTCATTGCATCATTCTTTGACTCCATCTTGTTTACAGATCTAAGAAAGTGTTATTCAAATATAAGTTTATTGATTCAATTATATAACTCTGTGAAACTTACTATTAAATATGGACATCCTATAGGAGGTTTACCTCTATGAAGGATATGGAGAAAGTTTTGAGAACTAGTTTAAAACTTGAAAGATTGATATTAATTTCTACTATTATAGTTCCATATTTTTTTTTTAATTTAAAATGGAACGTACTTAATTAGGAGAAGCTCCTAAAATAATAGTGCTTATTTAGTAGCTTTAATTAAAGCTAGTTGTTAATTAGGAGCGCCCTGATTTTATTCACAAAATGACAAAATACATAATAAAACAATCCATAATTAATGAGGTGCACCCATAAATCAGTAAATGATATAATCAAATTATTATTGATAGTAAAAATGGTTACTTTCTCAACAAGATTTTGAACTGGATCGTCGCTTTGCACTCATTTTCCTTCTCAAATACTCTAAAATTTTCACTTGAAACTTTGAGACTAGCAAAGATATCTTATGAGCTCT
>ARYC01004020.1:0-27364 GCA_000711775.1 Oxytricha trifallax
ATAGATGAGGGATGAGATTCTCTTGACACCACCTCTTCTGGCGAGTCTTCTGATTGCTGGCTTGGTGATGCCCATGATGGTCTCCTTGAGTGACTTCTTGGTGTGTCTCTTGGCTCCGACTTTACCGTAACCTTTTCCTACTTTACCTCTTCCGGCCATTGTGTGATTGATAGTTTTTGAAATTATTATAATATGAATCTTGGCTCCCCCTTATATAATGTTGCCAGGGTCCCAAATATACGCAGATATGAAATTCTATTGGAGGGATTAAACTTTTCACACACCTAACTGTCATATCACAAATCCTCACCCGATACCTGCAATCCTTGCATTTATTCTTTTACTTTATTCTCCTTCTTACAGACATACTTTCTCATAATCCAAATTTAATTTTTGCATCGTTAAGAGCAATAAATATATTTTAAATCCTAGTACCATTTTAATAAATTTGAGATGCGATAAATTAATAAGATAATAATTACCATAATAAATTAAAATGAAAGTATTGGTTGGTGTAAAAAGAGTCCTTGACTACTCAATTAAGGTTAGAGTTAACCCTTAGAAGACTGGAGTCGATCTCCAAGGCTTGAAGATGTCCATTAATCCATTTGATGAAATTGCAATTGAAGAGGCAATTAGAATGCGTGAAGCTGGCAAAGTTAAGGAAGTTGTTATCCTATCAATTGGAGATAAAAGGTAAAGTATAAGGGGATTATTCTTGAGTTATACCCATGATTTTTCAATGGGATAGTTTCACTTGAGACCATTCTAACTTTTAACTTGAAGGAGAACATTTTTAATCTTACTTCTTATAATAGTACCCCAGAGACAATCAGATCAGGTTTAGCAATTGGAGCAGATTCAGCTATTCACATCCAAACTGACATGAGAATTGATTAAGACTTACAGCCACTCACTATCGCCAAAGTTTTCGCAAAAATCATGAAGGACAAGAATTTTGACTTTTGCTTGCTCGGAAAGCAATCAATTGATGATGACTATAATCAAACTGGATAAATTTTAGGTTCAATAATGGGTATTCCATGCGCTTCATTCTCAAGCAAGATTGAGTTCGATGAGAGTGGCAAGAATGCAACAGTGACTAGAGAAGTAGATTTCGGATTGTAAAAGATTTTATAAATTACTTAATAAAAAATACTCATAAAAATTCACGTTAAACTAGTAATCATTTGAAAAAATAGAAATTTTGCCACATTTTTCGAAAGATACAAGTATCTTCTGCTGTATTTACTTGCGATCTGAGATTGAACACTCCACGATTCGCTAATGTTCAATCAATCCTCAAGGCCAAGAGAAAGCCAATTGAGACTTTGAAACTTGAAGAACTTGGCATAGACATCGCACCAAGACTCAAGGTCGAAAAAGTAGAGATGCCAACTGAGAGAAAGGGAGGAGTTATGGTCGGTAGCGTTGATGAACTTATAAACTTATTGAAAAATGAAGCAAAGGTACTATGAGAAACAGCTAAATAAAATGATAAAAATATGAATTATATCAATAGTGTGACAAGAATGGGAATTAACATCATTCACGGTCACTATCGATATAACTCGATGACAAATCTTATTTAAAACACATAAAAACTTAAAGTCACATATTGCCAATTTAAAAAGTCTTTATTTTCATTTGAACTTTATCTTAAATTATGAGTATATATACTTAAACAATCTGCACGTTTATCTGTAATTATTCATTACTTTGGTGCATCCTCTCCACCAATTTGCAATTCAAGTTCTTGAATTCTCTTTTATAGAGCCAACAAATTCTTTTGTAATTAAGTCTTTTCAGTTTTTATAGCTGATATTTATTACGATAACTTGGTGTTTTCAGCTCTTTGTTGAGCGAGATTTCTCTTTAACTCCTCTTCGATTCTATATAAGGTGTTTTTAATTGTTCCACTCCATTTTATTATGGCAATAAAGAATAGTACAGATTACAACAATTTCTATAATTTACTTACCTATTTGCTTCATTTGTCAAGGTCTTTCTGACTTCTTAGGCCTTGAGTGCGAGCACATTTTCCAACGACTCTTTTTCCGCTCTGAGATGCTGCACCTCCTTCTTGTGATAAGAAACTTCATCATTTATTGCTGTTACCATTTCCTAAAAATAAGATGTCATGATTTGCTGTCATTATCAACAAAATATCCAGTAATATTTGGAGAGATACTTGTGGTATATAATTTAGCACTGAATTAAAGTGCATTCTTAAAGCATTGCCATACCTCCAATCGGACTAGAGTTCCCTTTAAACTGTTTGATTTATCTGCTCCACCAACTCATTAAATTAATTAAATTAAATATAATAATATAAATATTAGCATATATTATATTTAAAACAGAGGAGTACCCATATTGAGAATTGAGCGATTAATTCATTTTATTTGTCTGCATCATTTATATATTAATTTATAATTTATATTTTAATTCACATTTAATAAATATATAATTTAGTCACTTAACTTGACTCTCTATTACATTTCTGTAATTTAACTTACTAAAACTCATGCTAGTATATAAATAATATTATTATGATTAATTTACAAGAAAATTTCTTTATTATATATTTTATAAAGAGTATAAAGAAAGTAACTAAAATATATTATATCGGCTGTTTACGAGGCAATTGCGAATTTCAAGTAACTAATAACTTTTACCGAAGATCATTAGACAATCCTCGTCAAAGATCTCTTCACATTTCTAATCGCCATTTGTTGCAACGAAATGTTAATATTGGTAACATGTAAATTAAAACACTATTAACACACTATTATTATAGTATTTTTATATTTTTAGAATAAATATAATAGCAATATATAAATCCTTTCCCAAGAGTTATTTGTTGACCAAAAATATTTGTTACTTTTATTCTTTGTGTTTTTTATAAGTTTAAAATAATTTTCTAAGTTAATAATTGTAAATTAATTATATTATATATTTCTCAGTATTTATCTGGCTAATGAATGGTTTTCAAATTAATAAGTATCAGTTTGTAGGGGTATTTTTATAGAAAAAAAAAAGCAAAAATGTTTTGATTTAACTCCGAATAGCTTCAACTAACTTTTAAGAAAATTATATAAAAACATAATAAATTTAATGAAAAATATGTTAACAAATTAGTAAAAAGTTTAAAATAGATTTAAAATGAATGATTCTATTGATATTTGAATATAATTTAAAACAAATTCAACAAAAATACCTTAATTACATCAAAAAATTTGCAGTCAAACTATATTTTAATTTTTAAATATTAAAATTGTATTTTTTAATTTACATTAAAAATATACTTGTAATTATATAAACTATTTTGCATCTTTAATCAAAGTATTCATAAGACTATTTCTTGCTACAAACAACCAGAGTTATACTAAATTACACAGAATAAACTAAAAAGAATTATATAATTCCATCTTTAAGAAAATTTAAAATTTAACAAATTTAAGTAGTAAGACAATTAACAATCTTATAAAGCAATAGATAGAAAATAGTTATAATTAAAATAGATAAATTAATGCTACGATAATAATAAAATAACAATAATAGAAATAGAAATGATCATCTTCAAGACAATCAGCAAAATAATGCTTCAAGATTAAGCAACTCTAATAATAACAGGAGACACTCATTAAATATTTCAATACTTTTACTCAAAATAAATATGATTTATTTAGATATCATTTTCATAAATAATATAAAGACTAAAGGCAGAATTAGCGGAGAAGTAACAACGAATCACATATTTTACCCCGATCTCCACTTTCCAGCTACATGAACAATACGAGTTATCTGTAGTAAATACAAGGGCAAAATAACATAATCAATTCATCAAGCAATAGTTTTGATCTTTAAGATAACAGTGGTAGGTAGAGTCAGCAAGCTTCTAGATTAAGTGCTCTTGCTCGCAGTCCCTAGAATCAGTCTCAGAATAATATTGTGTATTTCAATCTGTTTTTTATAAAATGACCTAAATCTAAATTTAGGAAATAAGTGTATCCTTCATTTTTGCTTAGCAATACCAACAATGATAATAATCAAGGTGGTCGAGTGGAACAAAGAGCCCGCTAAGACCCCAGACACTTCAGCTTAATTAACGCATTTTTGGAGTATTTCGATCCAATATTAGCGTTTATTTGCTTGTCCTTGACTTTCTTTTTAGAAGTGACGATTGTTGCATCAACCTCGAGAGGAGACATCATAGCAACTTGCATTATAGGTGTTTTTGCATGTGTCCTCATCTACGTTTCAATCTTATATTTATAATTGATTGTAAAAACATTGAATATATATTTAGATGAATTCATCTTACTGTCATATAGTATTTTCAAGAAAATGTTCATTAAATCTAAAATGACAAGCTTGCTATTGTGCTGTACATTGGCAAGGAAATGTAGAAGGAGATAACTAAAGTACAGGTATAAATACATAACTCTAATCATGAATGTTGGCATTGCAATTACAATTAGCGTGCTTACTGCTAATTAAATTTCTAAACTCAAGGAAGATTTATAATCTTAGCAAAATTTGATTTAAGAATATCCACACTTGTTTTATAATTAAATTCATTTCACATTTAAAGATGAAAAGTATGGAAATTATGATTAAGATAAAAAAGCCGAGAACCAAGCTATAATAAAATTAATAGTTATGCACTGCATATCGTACTGGCTCTTATCGCTCTTTGAGGTCACAATCGGATGTTTCAAACTAGCTCTACTTTTAGCTCTAGGCATAATATTCTGGCCATGTCTGTTGATTTACTACTAGAAATATGGCAAATTTTACATGATGGACATGAGGCGAAATAGAAGAGAAAGGGAACGGAGGAGAAGGGAAAGAAGTAACAGAAATGGGGCAGCAGGAGATGATAACACTGACGATGAAGCTGGGGATCCAAACAATCCAAGAGTTGGAGGCAGAAATGCAGATAGGTTGCAGATTACCTATATAATTTATTATGAAATACTAATTTAATTATTCCTCTTAGTAATACCAAACATCATTTAATTATAAGAATAGAAATTAAATTTCTTTTATAAAACACAGATAAAAAATTTGAACAAAGCAGACATGAAAAAATTCTTACAAACGGTATTCTTTAGAAAGAAAAAAGGAGCTTTAGATGATTTAAGAGAAGATCAACAAAATTGTGCAATTTGCTTGGACCAATTTCAAAAAGAAAACTAAATTGTTGAACTCAATTGCAATGAGGGTCATTTGTTTAAATATTATCTTTCTTAAAGTTATTAACACGATAATTGTAATATAATAATTTTATATGATTTTAAGTTTGTTTCACTTTGGGTGTTTAGAGGCATGGGCGAGCAGGCAATAAAATTGTCCATTATGCAGAAAGGACCTAATTGATGAAGAAAATGTCGGTTCAATTATTTTGGAAATATAGGGAAAAGAAAAGCCTAATGAATATGCACTTGAGGATTCTTAGAAAGTCAATTTAAAGTAAACCCTTTTTCACATATGTTCCAACACTGTTCATTTTTTTCTATAAGGATAGCTGGAGTTAAACCCTAAAAATCTGAAACATCTACCATCAGAAGAGAGACGTGAAATCTTAAACGCCTTTAACATTTCAATATTCGAAGATTCTTAAATTCTAAACGACAGTATATCCAAAATGAATGCTTAAGAAGTGGATGAATCTATGGATAATAATGCTTCACAGAACTAATCAAGATATATGAATGGTCTCAATTCTTTTCATTTTAATATTTTTATTAGCATATTCTAGACTGTCAGTTTAAAATCATAATGTAGCAGCAAACGGTCTCCCTAATTTAAACATAGATTAATAAATCAGGAATCAAAACAGTATCAATAATCATTAGTAAAATTCAAATGGCATTCATACACGCAATTAAGACAGATAGTAACAGTAGATGCAATAGCAACAGAAGAAATATAACTAGTCATTTAAACGAAGAGAGATAAATGAACAGCCAAATCATGAACAATAAAATAGAGGCACGAAAGAAGACAAGTAAAAGTAAAACTTAAAGAAAAAATAGAAAGTATCAAAACATATGAGTAATTAAATTCAATATGAGAAGGAAATATTTCATGTAGGCCAAATGGAGGAATAAAAAGACGAAAATGATGCTGAGGATTAGGAAGTTCAGATAATTAATAAGATCAGTAACCCTTAGATCAAAAAGAAGAAGACCCGTAAATATCATTAATAAGCACGTATTCTCATTGATTATGGTAGTAATTGTTATTAAAGTTTACTGAAAAGAGACAAAGCGATTATGACGAAGAAGAGAAGGTGCCACGTTAGAACAGGATGTTATCCAAAAATCAGAGTAAGAAAATGCCAAGTATTAATCAAGATTAATTAATCTCTGACTCAGAAAACAGCAATTTGCACTAATCATATGATAGATAAATCTAGGAGTTCGAATAAGCTCTTAACGATATCAAAGCCAAACTTAAATCCAAAAAAGACACAAGTGGGAAGTAATACAAGAACAGGCAGAGGAATCACAATAATCTTACTAACAATAATGAAAAAGACAATCAAATAATAAAGTAACAGATTAAGCGAGATAAAGAATAGAAGTAGCAAGCTAAACATGAAGATAAAATGGACAAGCAGAAGGATAACACCAGTAATATTTTCAAGAATAGTAGCAGTATAATGAATAAAAATACCTATTTACAAACTGCAAACACCAACCTAAACAATAACTATCAGCAAAGTTTGTCTATTTAACCAACTGCAGCTGATCAATAATTGCAAATTCAACCAATAAATGGTTATGAACTCATGTAAACTCGCATTATGTCAAAAAAATCTACTGATCCTATGAGTTAAAACCACTTCCGAAGTGGTGGTAACTACATGATGAACACTCAGTTTGAAATACTCAGCATCAATGACTCCACCAGCAACAACAATCTCATGTTAAATCAGAATATCATATCAAGTTAATACTCTGGATTGAAAAATGATGAAGATATCAAGAAGAGGAAGTAGCAGAAAGCATAAAGAAAGGCAAATAATCAATCAGACCTGAGGAATCTAGAAGAATCGATATTGTAGGAGTAACTACAATCAGAAAAAGAGGAGGAGCAAAAATAAAACAAACATCGGAGCAAAAAAGAGAAACTCAAGAATAAATACAGTATAAAAATTTAAGACTAAGATAATATTGCATAAAAATAGATATAACATAGGAAATAAACAAAAATTAGATTATAATTTTGTTTATTCTTTGATTTAAAACAATTACCGCTTATATTTTTTTATTTTTATAGAAAAAAAAATATCTTGACTATTTTAAAAGTTTTTAAATCATTAAGGCAACAAAAATTAAAAAATATTTACTTCCTCGTTTTAATAAATAATATCAAATTTTATTTTTATTAGTATATATATTTATATCTGCAATAATTAATAAGATGAATATGATAAAGACGAGGACTAATCGGAAAGAAGTGTGAATCTGGACGACACATTTAAGCAATTTGATCTAAAATAAATTAAAAAATAAATTAATCAATAAGAGTTGGAGAGCGATACCGATGAACAATTTGAGGATGATGAAAGTCCAAGAACTAAATAATGAATAGTAATTATTCACTTATAAAATAGTAGTGATAATATATAAAGTTAAAAAAGACTGGTTAAATAACAATTTTGCCACTTATAGGAAATTTCGTCTTAAAAATGAATATTAGGTTTAAATAAATGAATATAAAAAGATAGCAAAACTGCAATAGTCTCGCTTTTCTTTTATTTTTGAAGTTCACAATCTGTATGGATCTAAAACTCTAGTCTCTCCTTTGTACAAGCTGCTTCTGCCAATATTCTGTCCTTCACTTGAAGCGACAACGCTTTATTTGATGGAGGCGGCATATCCTTCGAATTCGCTTTGTCTTTCCTTAGGTGCTTCGAGAGTATAGAGGTCAGCATCGCATACTAATATTTATGATTATTGAGTCTTAATGCTCTCCACAATTTTGTTCACGTTGAAAGTTGATGGAATGTATACCTTTTGAAGGTTAGCATTATTTGCAATAAATGAAGCTAAAGCAAGAGGAGTCTCGAGATTCAAACTCATATACACTGGGTGTGAATCATTTGATGAGCTGAAAATTTCACTCCATAGTTTTTGGGCATGTTCTGTGATCTCGCCATTGCTGTAAGCTGACACTCTCTTTCCATTTTAATAAGAAACAAAAGCGACATCCTCGGCTTTGTTTTCTGGAATCTCAAAAGTTGAAAGTTATGGGTTGGCATAAACCATAGAATCCTTGTACTTAATGACACCTCTTATAGAGTGGTGGCCAAGTTAGATGATTTATTTCAAGTGTGGGTAATTCTTCAAAGCCAATTCATCGCCTGGATACATGCCTTCAAGCTCTGGCATTAATTTTTGTAAGAAAGTCTTGCGAGTTACTGAGTGACCATCAGCCTCCTTTGAGATCACAGTTTATGGAGAGAACAAGAGACCCTTTGCATCTGAGTTTTATAGAGCATGATGAAATGAATCGATGTTATCTTTCTCGTCGAAAGTCACAACTGAGACTCCTGCTTTAAGAGAACCAAGCTAATTAAATTCATTAATAACATTTATTGTAATCATACTTAAGAAACAAGAATTTCAGCTGAGTTGGTTTGATCTGCCCATAACAATAATTTATCACCTCTTTGATAGCCACTCTCTACTAATCCATGAGCGAATGCTGATGAATATCTCTATAAATTTGTTTTTTATTGCTTAATTCTTTGAAAAATGATCGCATCATATTTATACAATAATTACTTACATCCATCTCCTTCACAGTCCAGTTGAATTTTTGAGCACCAAATCTCACAGCATCGTAGTATTGATTCTCAGCTACTGCTCTCTTATAAAGACCAGCGACAGTATTTTCAGGGAATTTATGTGAAACTATGGAATTTATTAGCTAAATTAATAGTAATTACTTACCTTGAGAAGCAAAACCTCTTTTGAGTAAGTGCTTGGAATACATCATCTTTAAATTATAAACTTATTATTAATAATTTTTATAATTATCTATTAAAATGCCATATAATGCTAAATCGATAGTTGATTTATGTTAATTCGTCAAAGAATATAGAGAGACTGTAAAATTAAACTTATTTCTAAATAAAAATTGTGTGATTGGCGTTTAAATAATTCACCAATCTGAAAATTTATCATTTAATAGAGGCTTCGTCACCACAATTATGCATAAACACCAGACATCGACTAGCCTTTAATAGTTAAATAAGTATAACCTCCAAATGCCAAAAGAACTAGCCATACAATAAAGAAAGTACTTGATTAAGAAGAAAGCTATAAATTAATTAATGAGATTAAATAAGTAATATTACCGCTTCTTCTAGTTTTTAGTCCATTTCCAAGTCTTTTTCGATCAATTTGTCTAAATATAAAGATTAATTAATTTATGAACAAAGGAATTTTTATTGCTTGATGTTAATTTGATTTGGAAAATAAAAAAACATTTTGTTTAATTTAATATATTTTTTAGTAATAGAAACGAACTTAATAAGAAAATAATTTTAATAATGAGCCTAAATCAAATTGATTTGATCGTTATCTCCAAAACTTTTAACTCCATTTAAGAATAAATGTAATATTTAGTTAGCTTTCTATTTGCTATAAAATACTTATCATATAAAAAATAATATCTGCCCTTGTTAATTTAATATCTAGCCCCTAGTTAATTTTATATATAAAATTAAAAAATAATTGTTTGCTAGAATAATGCTTACTTCTTTGATGTCTAAGTACTTATTGCTATTAGAGATATTCAATATCGCCATCATGCTCATCGTTCTCCAAGTCTACCTCTTCGTCTTCTTGCTATTAAGCTGCTTATGACCTCTGGAACTGATCTCTCAAAATATTTTCCTAGATTGATTGCTCGATGCCCTAATTGTCCAACTTAATCAATTCTAATTAAACACATTAAATATTAAACTAATTGCTGGTCTCTTTGTTGCACCAGTGTCTCAAGCTCCTTGATCTTATCTTAGTTGTGCAATACTTGAGCAGTGACTGGCTTGAGTTCTTCGATGACTTTCTTGAACTGCTCTTCCTCCTATTTAATCAAAGTCTTCACAGTGCTGTTAACTATTTGCTGTTAGATATCTCTTTGCTTCTAGAGATCAGAAAGGATTTTGTTACTGATCTTATCAAGCAAAGCTTAGGAGGTGGATGTTTAGGTGCCAACTATCAAATCAAGTTCTTTTTGTAGTTCTAAAAGCTGAACTTTTGAGACTTTTCCCTAAGGATTGGAAGCAATGGCTTGATTAACCTTTTATTAGAAGGGTTCAAGCTTGGTAATTTTATCTTTGAGAGCTTGAATAGCCACATCTTATGTTTTCAAGTACTCTTGTCTATCACGAATCAGATCTTAGTTAGTCATGACTTTAACATCGAGATCTTAAACTGCTTTCTTTTGCATGAGGTAATCTTACTTCATTGATGGCATTTAAGCTTACAAATCTTTCAACATAGCTTGATTTTAAGCCAAATCCTTATCCATTTAAACTTAATAGTCATTCAATATAGCTCTCTACTCTTGCTCTAAAGATGACTACACTAGCTGATTATTCAGTTTCTTTTGTGATAGTTCTGATCTCTTTAAAACTACTTGTTGCTTTAAAGACTGAATCTTTTGTTGCTCCTCAGTAAGCACTTCTTGAGAGGCTTTCTTGACTGATTCCTCATAAATTTCAAAGTTTTGCTCTGAGAGCTCTTTCTAGCGGATGTACTCGTAATTCTACATGTCTTTGTTGTACTTGTCAATCATTTCATTCACTTGAGTTCTAAGCTCAATTAGTTATTCTTGTTCTGTTTTTGGCTTAGACTGTTGCCACTGAGTAGTTGACTGATTGTTAGTGTTGTTTGTACTAGTCTAAGTAGTGGGATTTGTTTGATTGGTGCCAGTTGATGGTTTGGTTGTTGCATTTTACTGTTGATTAGCGTTAGTTGTTGAAGTGGCGCTATTATTCACATTTCCAGTGGCGTTATTAGTAGCTGTTGTAGTACTCTGCTTTTATTGAGTTTAATTAGCTCCAACATTTTAATTAGTTCCAGTAGTGCCAACTGTGTTTTATTGAGTAGCAATGTTTCCAGTGTTGTTTGTGGATGCCTACTATATAGTGTTAGTAGTGACTTTGCTAGTATCAGTAGCATTTTATTGAATAGTCTTGCTAGCATCAACAGTAGTCTTTGTTTGATTTGTAGCTGCTTATTGAGTATTCGCAGTTTAATTAGTGGGATTGTTTGTGTTTATGGTGGTATTATTTGTTGCTGTAGTTGTTTTGGCTCCTGTTGTAGCTTGTTGGTTATTGTTAGTAGCTGTATTAGTGTTATTGTTGACATTTGCTGTAGCAGTGGTATTGGTACTAGTTTTTTGCATTTTATTTCGATATTTAATTAAAATAATTTTAAATCAATTACTATCAAGTTCACTATATTCGATCATGCTAAATTCTTCAATACATATTGATTTAGAATTGCACTAAAATCAAAGAATATTGGAAGTAAAAGATAAGTGAATTATTTGGTAAATTTATTGTATAGTTAAACTTTAACCCACTATTCATTCAGTTTTTAACTCACTCAAGTGCTCCATCGACAATTTCTTCTTCAACACCTCCAACTGGTGAGGCTTTAGCACTAGCACTTCCACTCTTTACACTGTCAACTTTGCCATTTCTTTCACTCTAACTGACAAGGGATGCTTATATAACATCTTGTGAGTAATACTCTTCTTTGAGTTTTTCATAGTCAGTAGCTGCAGGCCTTATAGGAGCTTTGTAAATTTTACTGCTGAGCATTTCTTCTAGCTTCAATGCTTCTTCCATAATTTCAGCATGTGAATCTAGATTTAGGATGTCTTCTGGCTTGAATGGCAACTGCTTAGTTTTTAATTCTTCCTCCCATTACTTCATTGAGTAAGAATTTAAATATTCGCCAGAAATTAGGAAATTAATCAAGAATAACTAATAGTATTTAATAATTAATATTTAAATAAATAAATTAATCATTCTAATTTACTAATTAAAACCACACTCCAACCCAAATCTATATATGGTTTGGGATAAAGTGTGGTATAGTGTTATTTTAATTATATATTTAAATTAAATTAAAAAATAACATTTCATTTATTAGAGATGACATTTAATTTATTATAAAATCATTGAATTCATACATTTATAATATATCACGTTTATAAAATGATTAATTTTTAAACTTTTTAAATATAAATAAATAAATCATAGTAAAGCATAAGTAAATTCTTTGTTAATAAAAATTAAATGTCATCTCTAATAAATGAAAATTATTTTTTAATTTAATTTAAATATATAATTAAAATAACACTATACCACACTCTATCCCAAACCATATAAAGATTTGAGTTGCAGTGTGGTTTAATTAGTAAATTAGAATGATTAATTTATTTATTTAAATATTAATTATTAAATACTATTAGTTATTCTTGATTAATTTCCTAATTTCTGGCGAATATTTAAATTCTTACTCATTACAAGTGAGAGTTTGGAAGGGGCATATGCTCTTGCGAAGAATGCTGCCTCTGATACTCTCTTAGATTTTAAGAGAATTTAAACGCATTTATCTGCATCTCCAATTAAATAGGCCGCTTCAAATGCGACATTATATTTACCACTTTTATCAGCGTTATTGCTGAAAAATATTTATTCGTTGTTTATTTAGAATCTATGCATAAATAATTAAGTGTTTTAATTAAGTATATCAACTAGACGTTGAAGTCCCTCTAAATCTCCGTATGAACTGTAAAATAGCATTTAACTATTAAAGTCTTGACTCTTTTCGAAGCATCTCTCAGCAAGTTCAAATGATCCAGCCATCAAGGCGATGTCACCTACCTTCTTCCATTTATCTACTGATTCTAAAAACATTATTTTATAAATTATCAAGAAATAAATGTAAGTTCATTATTCTTTGATAATTTTGAATTCTTGTTCTTCAGCAATTGTATAGGCGTCTTCAATTTTATTCAAGAAAAGTGCAAGCTCAAATTTATGATCCTTATCTGGGGTGATTTAAAATGCCAAATCTCTCTGGTTATTAGCTTCTAAGAATTTAGCTAACTTAGAGTGAAAAGTCTCTGGAATGTCCTTAAAGAACTGTTCTGCTCCGTGAAGATCATCACTCAAGATTGCTGCCTGGAAATTTACCAGGGCTATCAGAAGTGCGAAAGAGATTATGTTCAGGGATTTATCTATCAAGTATAATCTACTTTTAATTTAAATATATGAGATACTTTGTTTAGAGTCATATCCTAAGATGAAATATTTCTTGTCTGCGTTGGTAAGCTTCATTATCTTGTTTCCAATCATGTAATTTATTATGCCTTTTTAATTTATGAACACAAAGCATTCACTGCTGATCCACACACCACTAAACTATTGAAAAGAACTTAAATTAATCATTTTTTATTTAAGCTTCTAAGTTTATTTATGGTCTCGTTGAATTCCTCTTGGAAAGTAAAAGCCTCCTCAATACCGTCTTCCTCTTCGGAACCATTTCCTAATGCCATTTTCTTAAGAGCCAACTCTACTTAATCGTTGTTGTATTATAAGAGATAAAAAGTGTCTTCCAATGCTAGGACCAAGCTTTGCCCATTCTCAGACCAATCAATAAAAAAAATAGATAAACAATCTTTTATAGAATAAATATAAACAACGATATAATTTTCCTGAATAGACATTTTTAGGAGCTGGGTTAACATCGATTCTTCTTACTACATTAAAATTGTCCCAATCATAAAATGTGATAAATTCTTTGCTCTTAATTGCTAATAGTCTACCACCGTAGATGCCTTCGTTAGTAAAATTAGTCTTGAAAGCTTTGTGCTCTGCAAAGTTTTTGTAAACTTTAACTGTACCATTTTCTGTTCGTACTGCATAAATATTTTGTGATTGATTTACTGTTGCCCAAACGAGATCATTTCCAGTTCCGAAAGCTGTGTTAAAATATAAAAAAATATAAAAAGTTAGCAAATTTAGGGTACTAGTAGACAACAAAATCACTGTCTCCACAAATAGCAAAATATCTTCCTGATGGAGAAAACTTAACAGTTTGAGGGAAAGTCTCAGAATGCCCTAAATCCTTTACTATTGGTCTAAGTTTGTCACCATCTTTTAATTCAGCTTCTGAAAGCAATTTCAAGTTGGCAGTTTATATTTCATTTTGTTTAACCCAGACAATCTTCCCGTTATTAAAAGATGCCATAGGAGCTTCTTTACCTATCTTAATAACCATAGTGGCTTCATCAAAACCAAATGCCACATAATTTGATTCAGGTAGAGCATGAATAGCCCAAACTCTTTACAAGCCATAATTAAGGAATGTCTCTAATTTGAATGTTACTGCGTTCCAAATATTGATAACACTGTCTTCTCCTGCTGACATAATAATTGGCAAGTCAGGATGGAAGGATACAGCTGATACGTTATCAGTATGTCCCTAATCAAATGTGAACAAGCATTGCTTTGTTTGATAATCCCATACTTTTACGTGACCATCATCTCCTCCTGAAACCAAATGTGGTCTATCAAAACCTGAGCAAAAATCAATGCAGTTCACACCAGCCTGATGCCCAATGAGTGAATAATTTGCATTAGTTTTCTTGTTAGTGACTGTCCAAATCTTAATGGTTCTATCTAGTGAAGCACTAGCGAACATGGATGGGTCCTTTGGATTAATAGCAATTTGCATAATATAGTGATCGTGATCCTCATAAGTGTTAATCTTTTACCAACCCTTATCCCAATCAAATAATTTAATAGTTTAATCATCTGAACAACTGAGCAAATAAGGCAATTAAGGATGAACTGCCAAATATCTGATGAAATCATTGTGTTCATCTATTACTTTCAGCTTTTCGCTAGTATTGTAGTTATATACTCTGATTTTAGTGTCATCTGCGCCTACTACTATCCATTACTTTCTTGCTACAAACTTAGCGCATCTTACTGGACTATTGGTTACTTCGAATGAACGAACTTAAGTCTGCTAATTAATCAAAATATTTATGCATGATAAATTAAATAATCCTAATAGAGTATTTTACTAAGATCAATTACTTTACAATATTTTTCTTTGCTGATTATAATCGAAGATAGTAACGTTGCCTGCATATAGAGCTATTAAGACCCAAGGAAGGGTAGGATGCAACTCAACTGATTTGACACGTTCAGATCTACTCAGGAGCTTCTTTTTGATTTCTAGCTTCATATTTATACTTCAATGAATTTTTAAGATATTATAATTTGATTATTTATTCCACTCAGAAAATATTCATTAAACTTAAAATACAGTCATTCCCACTTTTCTTATTCTCTGCTCTTATAATTAATAAGTTGTAGCAAATTTACAAAGAGAAGTAAATGTAAAATAAATATAGGAAAAATATATTTCGGGAAAAAATCGAAATTAAAGGATAGTTCAACCCCACCAAGTTGGCTTGCTGCTTTATTAACTGCCATTTCCCCTTTCATTGTGTGTACTAATTTTATTAAAAAATATACCATGTTAAAAAATTAAGCATAAAATATAATGAATGATAGGTGGTGAAACTTTCGAGTAATTTTCTTACTAGATAGAATTACTGTATCCATATTTGTTGGGGTTTACTCGTTCATAATTAATTTTAATTTTTCCTAGATTTTTGCTGTAACTACCATTACTTTAATATCCACTTATTAAACTATGACGATCCAAAGGAGGAGGTAAACTCTGCTAGTTAATTCTGACTTCATTTGATCCATTATTCTGATAATTATATTAATATTACTCTTAGTTTTGATATCCATTTTATCCTGTACTGCTTCCATAGACATTTTCCAAATATTTTCGTTGTTATGTCTGCTTTCTCTCCATATCAACTTACTAGAGTCTTTGTTTATCAATAACTCTCTAACCTCTGTTTATATTTTAGTTTAAACCCAGATTTAAGACACTGCCTTCTGAAATTTAAGGCAATTTTAGATCACTCAAGAAGTCATCTTTCATCCCAGAAGCGCTATTATTGCCAAGTTTAACGAGTTTATGATTAGAGTTTGAGGATGGAGGCTAGTTTTTATTATTTGACTTTCTTTGTTTTGATTCTCTTGAAAGTGGAATTGATTCAGGCTAATTTAAATTTTGCTTCTTAAATCTATCTTCGTTTCTCTCTTAAATTATACCTAAGTTACGACTGCCTAGTCCTTGATTTTCACTATTAATGGGGTCTATAACTGACTAGGCTAGAGGTTTATGTTTTTGTATTCTCTGATTTTAGTTACTGGTAGAGTACTAATCTTACAAATATATATTCTTTTTATCGATGCTATTAAGAGACAAGTGGTCACTTGGAGGTGCACGGATATCTTTCATTGAATTTATTTGAGGGAGGAGTCTGGTTCCAGAGTGCATACTGATTGGTTCACTTGGAAGTCTAACAGATTAATTTTAGTTTTAAATAAATTTTGATTCTCGGGTTGATATGTAGTTTGACCGTGGTAGATTCTTGGTGAGCTGTGCTAAATTTCTAGGAACTTTAATTGTATTGAGTAAACTAAGATTCTCTATAATAAGAAATTAGAGATTATAATCGATATCTATAATTGTTATAAATTCAAATCTTGTTCATTAGTCATTAACAAGAGATTAGGTTATTATTTAGCTAAACTTAACCTCTTCTTTACAATATCTAGGGCTAATATTTGATCGCAGGTAGGTCTTGTGCTAGGTTAAACTTAAAGTAAAGTTTTGATCATGGTGCTTAGATCAGATGAGTAACTGCTAGGGATGCTTGGATACACACCTTTCAAAACTCTTTTATAAAGTCCATTCATATCCTGTGCTCTGAAAGGGGGCTTTAGAGTAGTCATTTCGTATAAAACGCAACCTAAACTCCAAATATCACTCTTGTTGTCATAAGGCTAATCTTTCCATACTTCAGGACTCGCATAGTATGGTGTACCTGTTTAAGTATAAAGTAAACCTTTCTTAGCGACTTTAGAGACGTTGAGATCTCCAAGTTTTGCTGTACCATCCTTGTTCAGGAAAACATTTGCACATTTGAGATCTCTATGAAAAATTTTCATCTAATGCAGCATTTTCAAGCCTTTTACCATTTGTATAAGGACTCTCCACAATTGGTTTTCATCAATTAAAGTGCCATTTTTCTAATGCATCAAAATTTTTTAATACAAGTCTCCATCGTTTGCGAACTCCATTACTAAGCACAGGGATGAAGAAGCATCTTCAAAAAATGCTTCCTTAAACGCTATTAAATTTGGATGACTAAATTTAAATTGATTTAAACATGAAAAATATATTACTTCAAAGAAGCTAAGATTCTAACTTCATTAAGTGCATTCAGTTTTTCTTTTTCAGATAAAGAACCCATTTTAACCTATAAAATGAGAATAATTTTTTTTAGCATGAAGGAGGTTTCAAAAAATAAATTATAATACAATTATCTCAAATTTTTTTACTTTTTTGAGAGCATATTCCTGCCCATCAGATTATCTTTTAACTTTGTAAACTACACTATACGCTCCATCGCCTAAAGAATAATTTCTAGTTTTAATCTCTAAAATTAGTACCAATTTTATTTACGATGGAGAAATCTTTCATTGACATTTTATAAAAATAAAAGTTTATTTTAATCTTATTTTAATACTATCACCCGATCATTATCTTATTCTTGAAATTAAGAACACTTATTTGATTATATAGGCAAAATAATTAAAATAACTAATGACGTCCACTTTAATTAAATCAGATAATGATATTAAACGTATCAATTCAAAAGTGAAATATTATTCTAATCATATATAAATAATATCAAATTCAATAAAGGTGTTTAGAAAATGTCAAGAAATAATAAAAACAACAGCAACATAAAATCAACACCGTTTAATAAGTAATAAACTCTTAAAATATATTATTATAGAAATTATGTACTATAAAAGTAAATATAAATATGTTTTATACAAATCAATTCTGCACTTTAAAAATTATTTCATATAGAGCAACAATATATTATATTTAAAGTGCAACAAATTAAAATTTATATAAAAGTAGTCTCTAATTAAATCTCTAAATGAATTCAAATCAGACTTTTATAATAAACATAAATGTTGCATTTATATATTTTTCCCATAACTCATATTATCTTATTTATATTTATAATTGTGTTTTAAGAATTCAGCAGTCCCTTAGCTGAGTTTCGTGCTTAGCATTAACTTCATGAAGCGCCATTTGAATCACATAATCATATTAATTAATAAGACACAACTATAATGCATACCTTAAATAACCCTAATGACTAATCAATCATTGGATTGCAACATGATCAACCTGCTATCAAAATGAATAATTATATAAACAATTACTAAGTAAGAATAAATAAGAATTCTTATCATTATTTATATAGAGTTAAGATAAGATTCTATGAAACAAGAGAGATAAAGCATATGGGAATGAGTAAGTTCTTTGTTTCGTATTACATTTTAAATCATTTATAAATTGATAAATTATTGTAGGAATACATTTTAAATTGGAAAATTATATTAAAATTAATTTATTTTATTTTAAATTAGTGGCAGTTAAAGTTGTCCAATTTGAACGATCTTGGGCTCATTCGATAGAGAATTCAAAATTAGCTGGACTTTATTATTGGCGGTACTATTTTATCGCATCCCTGGAGTGAGATAACTTGAGTTTAATTAAACTCATTTAAATTCATTTAATTATACCCTCACATTAAAGTTAAGTTATCTCACTCCAGGGATGCGATAAAATAGTACCGCCAATAATAAAGTCCAGCTAATTTTGAATTCTCTATCGAATGAGCCCAAGATCGTTCAAATTGGACAACTTTAACTGCCACTAATTTAAAATAAAATAAATTAATTTTAATATAATTTTCCAATTTAAAATGTATTCCTACAATATTAACACTTTTTTTAGATAATCATTGCAAAATGAAATGCAAAGCAGTACAAACATTCTATCAAATAGTTATGATTAACCAAATGAATAGAATGCCATGAAATAGTACATATACTTTGGATCTGCTGAAAATCAATTAAGAAATAACTAAAAACTTACTAATTAAGTCAGAACAACTAAGTAATGAATTTTTAATAAAATATAATATTTTTAAATAGGTATTCCTTATACTCATGGGCACCTTTGTCATTGTTATTTCAGTTCAAAAGAGCCGCTAATATTTATTTCTTGATTATCTCTGTTTTAACTGCTTAAAACTTCTCCCCAAAGGTAATTTACAAAGGAATTACTATAATTTAATTTTTTTTAGAGTCCTGGTTCTATGATTGGTACATTTGCAGCAGTGCTATTTTTCACAATGCTGAAAGAAGCTTACGAAGACTTTTAAAGGTACAAATCAGACAGAGAGTTAAATAATAGAGAGACTAGAATTTTAGATCCTATTTCAGGAAAAATAAAAGATATACTATGGAGTCAAGTAAAAATAGGTGACGTGGTATGAGTAGAGAAGGATGAGGAAATTCCTGCTGATTTACTATGTATATATGCTTTGAAGGATGTGGTATTCATCTCGACCATGAATCTGGATGGAGAAACAAATCTCAAAGAGCGCACACTCCCAATAGAATGCTTAACTTAAGATAATCTCTAAGATTTTGAGGGGTAGATAGTTTGCGATAAACCTGGAGAAAGTTTAGATTTCTGGGATGGAAATATTCATTCACAAATGCTTCCAAGAGTGACTAACTGCAATATAAAAAACACTATCCTTAGAGGATGTACCTTAAAAAATACTGAATTTTGCTACGGAATCGTACTATATGTTGGAAACGATACCAAAATCATGAAAAATGCTAAAAAAGCTCCTAGAAAAATATCTTATCTCATGAAACTAATGAATCTCATGCTATATACAGTATTTGCTTTTTAAATTTTCATAGTTGCTCTATTTGCTATTTTGTCGCTTTCATGGTCAGAAGAAAATGCCAAGAAACATTTCTATCTGAAATTAAATTCCAAGGAAGATTTTGGCTCTTGGATTATCTAATTCTTCACTTATTGGGTTGCTTACTCTCACATGATACCAATCTCTCTTTATGTTATAATTGAGCTTTTAAAACTTGGTCAAGCCACGCTTATTAATAGAGATATAAAAATGTACAATCGAGATGATAAAAACTTTGCAATGTGTAGAAATTCAGATTTAATTGAGGAACTTGGGTAGGTTGAATTTGTATTTTCAGATAAAACTGGTACATTAACTCAAAATAAAATGCAATTCAAAAAGATTTCAGTGGGAGGGAAAATTTATGGCAGGCTTTTGAGTAATGAAACTGAGAATAGTGAAGGTATGTGTACAAGTTCAGTGTCCATTATTTAAGATCAGATTAAGAGTTACAATAAAAATGCAAACTTAAATTAGAAAATTGATTCATTTAATGATGGGCTCTAACTTCACTTATTTTTCAATTTACTTGCTGTTTGTCACACAGTAGTATGTGATGTTGATGTAAAAACTTAAGTAATGTAATATCAAGCTTCCTCACCAGACGAACTTGCTCTTTCTATGGGTGCTAAGTAAATTGGGTATGAATTAATTGCCAGATCTGCTAATGAGATTATATTGCTATAATTAATATCTAATTTACTTTAAAACCAATTTAATTTAAGACTTAAATCCAATCTGGCAATAATCTAAAATATTCTCACTAAAGAAAAAGAAACCTATAAAGTTTTTGCTGAGTTCCCATTCGATTCTACAAGAAAAAGAATGTCTCTAATCGTTTAAGCCCCAGATAATGAAATTTATTTATTGAGTAAGGGTGCCGATTCAATCCTTCTCCCTTGATGTAAATTTGACACAAAAGATGCCTAATTAATAAAATAAAAGACACTTCAGGACTTAAACGCTTTCGCAGTTGAAGGTTTGAGAACTCTATGCATGGGAAAACGTAAACTCTCTTCATAACAATATTAAGAATTTGCTGATAATTATCAACAACTGAAAACTTCAATTGAATCTGACAAGGATGCTAGATTAAACGACCTCTTTGATTAAATGGAGTAAGATTTAGAGTACGTTGGCAGTTCAGCAATTGAAGATAAATTACAAGATGGAGTGCCTGAGACAATAGCTAAACTAATCGAAACAGACATTAGAGTGTGGGTGCTGACAGGGGATAAATAAGAGACTGCGATTGAAATTGGGAAGTCATGCTAGTTGATTCAAGAAGACATGGAGGAGGTCATTATGAGTTCAGAGTCATTGGAGGAATTTAGCACTAAGTTATATGAGTAGATACAGAGGAGACATATTAGCATACATAAATCGTGTGATACTATAATTCAGGAGTTTAAGTAATCATACAGAAATCAAAGAAGAATATGCATTATAGCTAAATTCAATTTATCATGAGAATAATTTAATTATAAAATATATTTTTTAGAATAATTTACTAAACATAAATATTTATTTTAACTTAATACAGTAAAAATATTAAGCTATATTATTTTCATCAATCTGTTTTTAGTTTATAATAAAATAATTATTAATATTGCGAATTATATAATCATGCATATTAATTTCAAGGTTTATATTAATTTATTACAATATCATAGATGGTCCAACGCTTGCTTTTGCTTTTTCAGAACCAAAGATTGCCAATGCTTTCTTCAGATTTGGTTTACTAGCTTCTTCAGTGATTTGCTGCAGAGTTTCTCCAAAGTAAAAAGCAGATGTGGTTGGTCTAGCTAAGTAAAACGGAAAATGGATTACTTTATCTATAGGAGATGGTGCGAATGACGTTTCTATGATATTAGAGGCGCATATAGGTGTGGGAATTAGAGGTAAAGAAGGCACTTAAGCAGTACGCTCAGCTGATTATGCGATTAGTTAATTCAGATACTTGCATCGATTGCTTTTGGTTCATGGTAGATGGGGCTATAGAAGAGTTAGCTGGATGGTTTGTTATTATTTCTATAAGAATATCATTTTAGTTTTCACAGAGATATACTTCGCTTTTTATAATGGATATTCTGGATAGATATTCTTTTGTGATTGGCTACCTATGCTGTATAATGCTGTTTGGACAAGTTGGCACTGCCTCTTTGCCTATGTTCTTGAATAGGTATTATATCTTTATAATTAAATTATTTCTTTATAGGATGTGAATGATTAATATGTGTACAGATATCCTGTTGTATATAAAGCTGGACAATTATCAAAATATTTTTCTTTTAAAGTATTTTGGAGATGGATTATTTTATCTGTTTGGCATGGTGCTGTCTGCTTTTACGGAGTTATGATTGTAATAATAAATTTTGACATATAACTTATTTTTAGCCTATGGGTGGAGCTCAAGATGAATAAGGTAGATCCTATGAACACTGGCTATTGTCAACTGCCTCTTTCACTCTAATAGTTCATGTGATTATTTACAAACTCTTCATAGAAACAGTGTATTGGAACACGGTTTCTCTGGTGACTTGCTTTGCCTGTCTATTTCTCTACTACTCAATTATTTTTGTGGGTAATTCAAATGGTCTGGCAAGTTTAGTACAGCCTTAACTAAACGGCTAAGTAAATTTGATGTTTTAATTACCCAAATTTTGGGTATCACTTATCAGTGTGCCTTGGGTTGCCCTGCTTCCTGATATTGCATATTTGATAATTTAGAAGGTTATTTACCCCACTCCCACTGATGGAGTCATGCGTATCTAGCTATAAAACCCTAAGTTTAAATATATGGGTTTCCCTGATTATGATAACCAAAATCAAACATTATCCCCTAATATTAAGCAATAAAATGCAAGTGATAATTTAAACTCTAAGAAATAAAAAGACAGTTTCAATAATCATAATAAAGATCCAAAAGACTTTGATTAAATTTTTAACCCTTAAAAACTAAAATTAAATAAAAACTCTTCAGATGAATAAAATATCGTTAATGGACCAGAAAGTGGAAATAAATAAAAGTCATCATAGATAAATGAATAAGAAGAAGAACAGAAATTATAAACACAAAATCCTTCTTAATTTAAGAAAATAAATGTTAACGTTTAAAATTAAGTGATTGGAGAAACATCTGCGAAGAAAGTTATTAAAAATTTATGAAAAATTAATTATGATTTAACACTAATTTATTTTTAATATATATTTTAATTATAATTGAAATTTGTAAATCAATTGTATATTTATAAGAATATTATAAAATTTGATCTCTTAGATTTATTTAATAATGGGCCTTATTATATTTAGGATTTATTTTTATTTTTGCTCTATATTTCATCTGATAAATGTAAATTATTTGACTCTATTAAGAGTCTGGTTGTCTTTGCCATAGTCCACATCCCTGAATTTATTTTTCTCGATTTGTTTTAAGTATTGTAATTCTTCATTTTCGCCTTCTTCGTCCATAGTCAAAATAATGGGTGGGTCTATTTCTCTGTTCATTAATTTTTACCAATCAATTCCCTTGAAAAATGGGATAAATATTTCAAATATATTATTAATGGGTGTCTTTTGATTTCAAGTTTGTCTGTAACTCCAATTCTAAGCTTAGGATTCTTGTTGAGAAGTTTCTATAGTAAATCCTTAGCTGGTGGTGAAATGTAGTTTGGAATCTGTAACTTTGCAGCTTTGATGTTCTCATAAAGTTTCTTGATATTTTCTGTGTAATAGGGTGGGAAACCAACTAATAGTTCATAGAGTACAGCACCAATTTAGTAAATATCAGCTGCCTTTCCTACTCCCTTATTTTGCAGCATTTCTGGGGCGAGATACGCAGGACTTCCACAGAAGGATTTTGCATTTTATTTATCGTTTACACCCTCTTTTGCTAGTCCAAAATCTGCTAGCTTAGCATGACCATATTTATCAATCAAAATATTCTCAGGCTTTAAATCTCTGTAGATAATATATAAATTTAATTAATTATTTAATTACTTATGATAAATAGTTTATTTTAAGTATTAAAATGAAATAGCTTCAAAATTTGTAAAAGAAAATTCTAATTAAAGTCAAATAAAATAGATGAGATAATTATTTTTGATTCATTTTTATAAAATATACTCAATTAACTTATAAAATAATTGCAAATAGAAATTTTCAAATTCATAAATTGTTGTATAAAAATCTTGTATATATTATATTGAATGTTCAATGAATGAATGTATTCCATAGCCAATATGACCTCTGCAATAAAGAATTTAGCTTCATTCTCATCAAAGATTTATCTCTTATTCAAATGAAAAGCTAAATCTCCTCCTGGGCAATAATCTAAAATCATATAAAGATTTTCAGGAGTCTAGAACGCATAATGAAGTTTAATGACGAAAGGATGATTTGATAGTTTGAGAATATTTGCTTCTGTGATTGCATATCTCAAGTGGTTATTTTTCACTAGGAAAGCCTTCTTAAGTACTTTCATAGCAAATTCTTCTGATTCTGGCTGATCTTTCTGTTTAACCTTGAATACCTTTCCGAAAGTACCTTGCCCAAGGATTTCAATTAATTAGAATGAGTTGTAACCCATACCTGAGTCACCATCATCAAGCAAGTGATTCTTTTGAGTTAATCATAAATAATTTAAATAAGTTGCTGGAACTATGTGAGTTGACTTTGATAGCATTTATCTTTGAGTTTGCTGGAGAGTTTAGGATGAATCACTAATAGTTATTCTGTTTTTACTATTGTCTCCTGTATCTGAAATCTCAGTTTCCATATTTTCTTCTCTTTAAAGCTGCATCATGTCTTGAAGATTCTTCTACAGTTGGTGATATAAATATAAAATCATTCTAAAATGTAATTTTGATTCACGTCCTTGTTCTTTCCGCCATCAAATTAATACACTATCTCATTTTAGTTATAAGCAATATTAGTCATTAAATTTGTAAAATAGTATTATAACGACTGATTTTGTTGCCTTAGATTTACCATAGCCAGAGATGTTAGTACCATCATCAGATATATCTCCCAATGAAGGACTCTTGAACATAGTATCAGTCTAGTTCTATTATGAAGATGAGCTGCCTCCTGAAAGAGTTGCTGATATTCAAAACCCCAAAACCCCTTAGTGAGGTTTATAAGTGCTTTGATTTGTAGGGTATAGTTGGGGTCTTATTGGGGTTAGTAGAGAAAGTACAGGTTTTATGTGAATTTTAAGTATATTTAATAATTATTAGGCGATTTAACTCAAACAAATTTATCTGTTTGTCTTTATTGTATCTCTTGAATCTTGCTCTCTATAGTGGTTCAAGTATATCGTCTAAGGATTATCTTGGATATGATGGTGCTCTTACAATTACCATGTCTACAATCTGTTTGATTTCTTTGCAGATATCGTCCTGCTTTATATGCTTACTCGCTAAACTTATTGATTATTTCTTCTTATTTGGTACCATAGTAAGACATGCATTCCATGTCACTCTCTAAAATTATAGCAGCTACTGCCTATACATCCCACTAAACTGATCCATTCGTCCACTTCTCTCTTATTGGGAAGTAGCCAGGAGTGCCAAGAACCTTTGCTAAAGTTACTATCTCTTATCTTAAGGCTCTATTGAAATCGATAACTACGACTTCTAAACGGCAGAGGTTCAGCATTACATTTTCAGGTTTCAAATCTCTGTGAACATATCCAAGTTAATGCAACTCCTTGACACCCTATATCATATCTGATAGTATATCATTCAAATCATCTGGGTATCTGTTATGATATAAATAATCTCTCAGAGTCATTTCACATTTCTTAAGTCTCAGTGCGATAAAACCATAGCTTAAATTAACACCATCTAGCTTAAGCAAGTTCTTGCAATCTTTTCTCTATGCCTCTCTAAGAATCATATATTCGTTAGCAAACTCATTTTAGTATTGCTCGTTCTTAAGGAGATAGCTAAAAGGGAACACCTTGTATGCATACTCATCAACTACTATGAGCTTTGCTTTTGCAGGCACGTTAATATTCAAGTAGTTTTCAATACAAATGCTGAGATCAACTACATTTAATGCAGGTATATTCATAGCCTTCGCTTAGAAGCATGCTAAAATTGTATTACCTGCTGTGGTTCATCGATTCATATCGCTTCTGTCTCTTGAATCTCTCTTGCTGCTCTCTTTATGACTCAAGAGTATTAGATTTTCTTTTAGCTGGCACTAGTTTCTTAGTCTCTTAATCTTCAATCAAGAACTCACTGAGGTGATGCTTTTGCTTATGCCTTTTAACTTTAGCTGAGTGAGTATATGATTTCATGCATGTCGTACACTAATACCTACCATCAACCTTTTCATGCTAGAAATAGATCTTGGCTTTGCCAGAGTGTACCTCTTTAAGGTGTCTCTTCAAGCTTTGTTCATTTGAGAAATGATTCTAGCAGTCTTCACATTAATATGTTTTTATCTTTTCGATTGGTTGCTGTTCTTTTAGCTCCTCAGCATAATCAATTTAAGTTTAAACCCCTATCTCTGCGCTCTCCCTCTGGTTTAATACTTCTATGATAAAAACCTCTGCTTCAAATTCAAGAGCACTTAGCTCTACCTCCCTCTCAACATAAATGATTTCAGGCTTTTTATTGGAGTCAAAGTTGAGCATTGATTGACCTGCTCCTAAAAGTGCCGCTCTACGATTTAAGTTGACCGCCATGTTTAAATTCAAATTTAAATTTCTATTATAAAGCTCTTAAAACCTCTATAGCTATATCTGGACTATATAGGAATTGCAACAGCATTGATGATGGTTTGATCTAAGCTCTAAGACTTCATATTTATACTCAGTTTATAAGTGTAATTTTTGTAATTTTACTCTTAATAATTTTGATTCTGGTACCAACTCAGATAAAGTTCAGGTTGGTACTGGTACCAATTAAGTTTTAAACCAGATTGGAACTTTTCCATTAAAACTTCACTGGATTAAAACTAAGGTACTAATTAAGTTTTGGTACTATTAACTTGGTACCAATTAAACTTAAACGGATTTAGTACCGGTACTAATTAAATTTAAACAAATTTAGTACTAATTTAATGGAACAAAATTGATAAAATGGAGCTCCATCTCTGCAGTTTGTTACAGCTTCTGCAAACTTTCTCCACGTATCTTTGCAGGGTTGACCTCATATAAGATCCCCATATTTAATAGTAAGATTTTAAAGAATAGGATCCAGAAGTCTATAAATTATAATTCGAAATTCATTTATAGGAAGAGGAACAAAGATGGAATCACTCAATGATCAAATGAAAAGAGTCGAGGCTCAAGAAATGATCTCAAGATTCAGAAGTAAGGAAGATCTCTATCGATACC